>JAAGEH010000029.1:8333895-8358370 GCA_011751065.1 Lasiurus cinereus | reverse complement strand
ATCCCATCCCATCCCATCCCATCCCATCCCATCCCATTCTTTTTTACCCTCTCCTCCCCTGTACTACTTCACCTCTTCCAACCCCACCCTACCCTCTCTTTCCCTCTCCTCCTCTTCTCTTTTCTCTCCTCCCCTAGCTTAGCCTTAGCCTAACCAGTGAATCATGTACCACCCCTGTTGCCTTTCCCCTCACATCTCAATACCATCGTGGTTATTCTCACCATCTCTGCTAATACTCTATAGCCATTCCCTTAGATTCCCAAGTAGATAATCAAGTCAGCTTGTACTCAGATGCTCTATTTCTCCTGCTTCCTTCCTTTGGCTCTAGCCCTCTTCTGGCTCTTTTCCCTCTCTCCTTTCACAGTCGGCCTATCTGGCTAACAACCCAGTCAGATGATTTTTTTTTTCTTTTCCAGTGATGGAGAGCAGACTGTATGGAATTTTCAATTTTTGCAAACAGTCTTAGAAATGAGTGGCCCCAACCAATTAGTCTACATAGGTTGGCATGTTTAAGTAACTACTCTAGCTACAAAATGGGTGCATTGGGGGGAATATTGACAAGCAGAAACGCTCAGCCAGCCCCTGGCAATAGGAGCAAAGGCAATTGGCAAGAAGATCCTATTTCTTGTGTTTTGTGCCTGTCAGTCAAAGTAACCTCTTTTTGGTCTGTTCTGCTATCTAGAGGGTATGGATAGCAACTTGTCCAGGCTTCCACCTGTGCTCATATTTAGAGAAAATTTAACTTTCTTGTCAAAAGAGACTGACCTACTTTAACATCTCTCTCTGGTTTAATCAGAGAAAAAGTAGACACCTCCTTCTGTTTCTTTACTTTGCTCTCCTGTGTTCTACTTGAAAAAGATAATGCTATTTCGATCACTTTTTTCCCCCGTAAACAAAACTTTTCAATTAAACATAAAAGAGCCTACGGAAATGTTTCAGATGGAACATCTCACTTCAAAATCATTTTGGAAGTCTGCAATATCTAGATGCTGAAACTTTATATTACACCTTAAAAAAAAAAAAAACCTCTGGAATTTCAGTTTTAAGTGTTTTCTTCTTTAAAAACAACAACACAGTAGGATAACCGTAGCCCCTTACCATCACTTACATAAGTGCATTTGCTATACTCATTTATGGGTGACAGGCAAGAATACTGATTCTCCCAAGTGAGTGAGCTTCAAAATCAACTGGAGGACTTGTTAAAACACAGACCTCTGGGATAGGGCCTGGAACTTTTAATGTCTAAGAACTTTCCAGATAATGCCAAGGAGTGTGTTCCAAAGAGGTTCCAAAGAGCCATACTTTGAGAACCACTTATTTGACATACCAGCAATGAATGTTGCCTCAGCATAAGATGGTTAGATTTGTGTATATAAAGGGAACAAATGCCACATTTATGATGAGGATTATGTCTAAGCTGTACAGTCATTTATTTGTCTACCTGTCTCTATACTGGAGAAAATCCCTCATGCTCTTTTTTTTCATTTGTATTATAATATTTAAAAATGATAATTTACAGTAGATGTTATTTTAATAGATTTAGGAGATACCTTTATCTTATCATCTCTGAACTTTTCCCAACTTCTTAGCCTATTTTTTAAAACAATTTATGAAAAACTAAAGAGCGAGGAATTATCATTCTGCATTTTTGACAGTTGTATAGGTTGTTTGTAACTCATATAAAATGTAATCTTATTTATTAGATCCATTGCAACATGCTCCTTCTTTCTTGCATGGAGTATTTGAGATGAACTTAATAGAAACTATGAGAAAGAAAAGGAAAACTCCAAGAATGATTTACTTAAACTATCTGAATCTTTGTTTTCTGTCCTATAATGTATAAATAAGTAAATACATCTCACAAGCTTTCGTTAAAGACCCAATAAGATAGCACATACAACATGTCCAATGTAACACACAGCAGAATATACTAAGTGATTAATGGTTGTGAAAGTTATTTGTAATGCTCAAATTACTATAGCCAAATATGGTTTGTGTAGCAATAAATCCCAAGCTCAATGATGGCAAAACAAAAACAACTCAACGCAGATTTAGTCAGAATTTTGAATTAAACATTTAAATCAATTTAATTAAAATCTATGAAGGCAATAAATTTATAGTCAAAACAACTTTCATTTGCCATTATTGTATTCTTTTTATAGTATTATGGGATGAAATCCAAAGGCATACACCGATTGTGTTAAAATACATAGAGACATTTTATAGCTGACCTTCTCCAATTCCTGCCCACATCACCTTACTCTCACTACTGCACTGCGTATAAGTCCAGTTTCCACATGCCAGAACCTGCATTACTTTACCTGAGGGCTTTCTGTGGCCACTGATTCTTATTTTTCCTACCTATGTGCCTAGCTACATGTACTAGGCAAACAGCGGCTCGCAAGCCATGGTTTGCCACTCTGTTGACTAATGAGTTTGCCAACCACTGACCTAGACTCTCGATTCCAATAATTATAGGCTGTTGTTGTTCTTTGTGATTAAGCCCCTATCCAGTGGTCTGCAAACTCATTAGTCAACAGTGCAGCAAACTGCGGCTTGCGAGCTGCATGTGGCTCGCGAGCCACAGTTTGCTGACCACTGTACTAGGAGATTAACATTCCCCCAGCAGCCTTCAACCAATGATGGTGTATAAATACCCCAGTGTCCTCATCCCTGAGTGAGATAACCCTGAGGCATGCATTTCCCAGAGTTTCCTACCAGCTTTAAACTCTAGTCGCCAACAGTAATTGCTGGTTTTATTAAGTATACCCTATAATTTCCATTCACTTTCCTGCCTCCATTCACCATTCCCCTACTCATATTTCCTTCACATCACACATGAACTACTTATGCCTGAAAGCTCATCTCAGGGTTGGCCTTTGGAGTAACCCAAATGAAAGATCCAATGTGTGTGTGAATGTGTGTTTGTGTTTGTATTTCTAACATGTACACATTGGAAACTGAGTATAAATACCCTTCCTTCAGCCAAAGATCAACAGTGATACCTCTGTACTTGAACAAGTTGGGTTTATGACTTTTGGTAATGAGGGAGAATTCATGCCGGTGTACAACATAGGGTTGTGTAAGAGAATATCAGAAAAAAATCAATTATAGAATTTGAGTTTGCATTAGATGATTTGAGGGAGAATTAAAAGGCTTTGTTTTGGATTGCATGTTGTCAGTAAGTGGGAGTAACTCTATCATTAGATATTTTTGTAATTTTTTCCTAGAAGTAGGGAAGACTAGAGTAAGGTGGAAAGTATAATTGATAAAGATGCAGAGGTAACTTATACTAAACAGAATAGGTATGTACTTCAGTATTTTGTTGTTTGGACAATTTTTTATCTTATCTATATTCAAATGTGATTATGGAGTGATGTGATGTGATACTAACAAAGTAGCCTTGTATGATGTTGATATTCTGTGAAATAGTATCTTCAATAGGATATGATCAAGGCATAGTTGTGGGTCCCAGGCCATATTAGTGGCTGCTATTTCCCTTCTCTTTCCTTTTGTGTTTTCAGTTACTGAATAGAACTTTCTGTTATCAAAATATGGTCCTCTATATAGAATTAAGACCTTTCTGTATTAATTATCTTTTTATTTAAATAATATTCATACTGATTACAGTATTACTCATCCATCTGAATAACTTATAAGTGATTTCAATTCTATACCATGAGATATTTTTGAAATTGGTATTGAAATATGTGTTTCATGTAGATGAAGATAAATACAGTTATCTACAAATATATACCCACATACAGATTACGTTTCAAGATCTATTATATTCTGATTATGATTTTTTTCTTTCAAGTTCCAAATTTTAACTAAACCTAAATATATGGAAATGACTGGAATCAATATTAGGTTTCTTTTTATATATCTCATTCTAGTAGAGGTGTTGTGAGGAACAAAGTATATGATAGATAGGAATACATTTGGAAGTAAAATCCCATCTTGCTATTAACAGAGCATTCTTTATTGTTTTTTTGTGGGTTTTTTTTTTTCAGAGAGCTAAAGAAGAGGCCCAGCAAAAAGAAGCGAAAGTGAAACTCCTTACAGAGTCTGTGAATAGCGTCATAGCTCAAGCTCCACCTGTAGCACAAGAGGCCTTAAAAAAGGAACTAGACACTCTCACTACCAACTACCAGTGGCTCTGCACCAGGCTGAATGGGAAGTGCAAGACTTTGGAAGTCAGTTTCTTTTCTTGATTTTTATCAGTTATGAGTCAATTTATGGTCATATGTGAAGCATTATGATTAAGCACATGGACTCTGGTATAAGAATACTTAGGGTAGAATTCTTCACTTAGGCACTTATAATTTGGGACTTTGACAAGTTGCTTAACTTATGTGTAAAATGAACATAAAAATAGTACCTACTTCATATGGTGTTGAACAACTTAAATGAGGTATTCTGTTTAAAGTACTTAGCCTAGTGCTCAGTAAATTTGAGTAGCTATCATCTGAAGTGTTCTTATTATCACCACTAGAGGCCCGGTGCATGAAATTCATCCATGCGGGGGAGGGGGAGTGGTTTATCCTTCAGCCCAGCCTGCTACCTCTCCAATCTGGGACGCAGGTAGGATTGGGACTAAAAGGGCAGTCAGACATCCCTCTCACAACCCAGGACTGCTGGCTTCCAACTGCTCACCTGCCTGCCTTCTTGATTGTGCCTAACTGCTTCCACCTGACAGCCTGATCACCCCCTAACCACTCCCCTGCCAGCCTGATTGATGCCTAACTGCTCCCCTGCCAACCTGTTGGCCCCTAACTGCTCTACCCTGTGGGCCTGGTAACCCCTAACTGCCCTTTCTTACAGACCTGGTCACCCCCAACTTCCCACCTCTGTCAGCCTGGTCACCTCTAACTGTCCTCCCCTGCAGGCCCTGCCTACTGCCAATCCCCTGCTGGCCTTCTTGTGGTGGCCATCTTATGTCCATATGGGGGCAGGATCTTTTGACCACATGGAGGCAGTCATCTTGCATGTTGGAGTGATGGTCAATCTGCATATTACTCTTTTATTAGATAGGATAGAGGCCTGCTGCACAGGTGGGGACCAGCTTATTTGCCCTGAAGGGTGTCCTGGATAAGGGTGGGTTTCCCTTGGGATGTGGAGTGGCCTGGGTGAGGGGCCTGTAGTGGCTTACAGGCTGGCCACACCTCCTAGCAACCCAAGTGGAGGAACTGGTATCTGGGATTTACTTATCTTCTACAACTGAAACTTTGTAGCCTGGAGTGGAGCCAATCCTTCTGTTGGCACAGACATCAAAACTTTGTAGGAGCCTTAAGTGGAGGCCTCAGTGGCCAGAGCTTCTGGAAAGCTTGGCTTCTTTCATAGCCTGGGGCAACCCAAGCCTCCCTTCTGCTCTCTCTGTGGCCATAGCCATCTTGGTTGGGTTAATTTGCATAGTTGCTCTGATTGACTGGTGGGCATGGCTGGTGGGTATAGTGGAGGTGCAGTCAATTTGCATATTACTCTTTTATTAGATTGGATTATTATCATTGTTATTGTTATTGTCCTTTCCAACCTCTCTGTGCACTTAACTTCCCTCTCTTTGTTTCTGCCACCTGAGACTTCATATTGTTTCATAGATGAGCTATGTAATTAAAATGCTTTCTTTATATTTCATTCAGCATATCTATATGAGTGTTGCAGGAGCGGGGCATTCCCACATCAGCATCATTTACCATTTGGAATGAACGTTTCCTTTTTTGTTTGTACTCTCTTCAAAGTCATTTCATTTCTGTGATTTTAAAGTAATTTTAAGTTCCAAACAGTTAAGCTTAACTGTTATTCTAAGTGGCTTTTAGCTCCAATTTTGGTTGCAGGAGTGTATTTTATTTTGCCAAGGTGACCTGTAAAGTCGGTACATTCAGCTTCTCCAGCTGTGTCCTTCAAATGCATTCGGGACACAAGAGGCCATCTATCCTGATGGTTAAATCAGCAAGGTAGTCCATTAGCTCAATCTGCACCAAAGTTAAAAAGACACATTACCAATCACATCTTCAAAACTCTAAAGTACCCTCGGGTATTTAAGGAGATATTTATATTTTCCTGTTGAGATCGTTGCCCAGAAGGAAGACAGCCTGTAGTACAGCAGGAGCTGGAAATGACCCAGATTTAAGATTTCTATCATCTTTTAAAGCAAAATACTTAATTTCACTTTATATGATAAACTATATGCAAAATACCAATTAAGTATTGGTTGGTTAGACTAATACTTTTCATCACTTAGAGAGGGACTGTCTACTATCATTTGCAAGGGCTAGGAGCAAAGGTGAAAATATGGGGAAACTGAGAGAATTTAATTTCTCCTTAAATAAAAAAAAAAAATTCCTAGCCTTCATTTTTGGTAGAAGTTGGGGGGTGGGGGAGGTGCTGTAGCAGGTGGTGGTAATTGTGTTATTGTATTTTATAAGTTTTTTTTCAATATTTATAATCTCAATGCTATTGGTAAAATGACTATTTTTATATTCTTATCCCCCAGTACATCTTCCTGCTTTTATTACTATGGATATAACCATAATTCAGAAATTATCCTTTAGTATCCTTTTGATTAAAATGCACATAATAATCTACCATAATGTTGATGAATTAGTTCTTTATTTAAAAAAGCACATCACTTAACCTTGAATTTATTCATGAGATAAAGTATTTCCTTAATGATTTGTTATTATGGATATATTAAGTGACCAAAATGACTAGTTTCATTTTCAGTTATATACAGCAATGCTATATTTTTAGAAATTTTTTAAAAATGGAAATGCTGAAGTATCGTAAGTACTTTTTTATTAAAATAGTTCATCTGGGATATTTCTTTTTTAGGAGGTTTGGGCATGTTGGCATGAGTTACTGTCCTACTTGGAGAAGGCAAACAAGTGGCTGAATGAAGTAGAATTGAAACTTAAAACCACTGAAAATATTCCAGGTGGAAGTGAGGAAATCTCCAAGGTGCTAGAAGTAAGTTGTGAATTAATCTAAATGATGACACTTTACATGCAATATTGAAAGATATCAAGTACCAAATAAAAAATGCATTCAAAACAGCACAGAAAGTCTAGTTGCCATCCCTCCTCCCACACTGGTGTTAGGAAGAAGCCTTAGTTTTCTCTAAGAACCTTCCAGTCTCAAGGTTTTAAAAAGAATTTAAATAACCTCTTATAGAGGACATTAGCCTTTTGCCATATCAGTAAGTTCTATGTTGACACTTTTCTTTTCCTGCTTAAATCTGCTACAGACTTGCAAAGCCAGTTTGAATGCATACTTATGCTCCTTTGGAGTAGGGCTAAAGAGAATAATAATGTAAAATATTATTTTCCAGTTTAAAGGCTACATTGATTGAATTGGGAAATTAAAAAAATATTCTTACCATATGGAATGTTTTGAGTTACTATGTGGACATGTTTTGATATTAGAAATATGTCTTCAGCATGTTCATATGTTTTAGTACATTCCAAATTTTAGTATATTTTAAAGTTTTATTTTGAAGTTCTTTAAAAATAAAAAAGTTTATATGTTTGAATTTTAATTTATGTAAACTTATGATATTTGATCATTTATATTGTATGTATTTTATTGTACTTTACTTACTCCTTTATATAAAAGGAATATGTAGGTTAGCATATGTATTGTATGTAGAGACATCCTCTATATGAATATGCTAAAATAAGATGCATAAATTAATCAAGATGTGAAGAATATGCAAAATATTTCTTTAGACAGAACAGAATTGGGATCTTAGAATGTCCCAGCAGAAACCTAGACATCATCGTATTCAACTTTCTTATTTTCAAAAAAGAATTGTAAAACCTGAAGAGGTATCAAAAAAACAGTGGGAAAGGTCCCATGTGGACTGTAATTTTGGTTCCTGTCCTATTTAGAGATGTTCATTGATCAAGCATTGCATGAATAAAAGGATGGTGGCCAGGAAAAATAATACAAAATGCAGTTTTAGTTATCTTTTTAAATGATCAGATTGAAGGACCTCATTCTCATTTTTATTGCCTCCCAGTCCAATAACAGCTACTTTACCTCTAAGTCCTAAATGTGTAAAATTGTGTAAAGGGCAGAAGGATTTCTTCTAAAGAAATTGTGCCTTTTTTTTTAATTTGGGGAAGAGAACCTTTTAAGTTCTTTTTACATATAATATCAGAATCATGTCACCTAGCCATCAGTAGCTACAAGAGAAATTGAGTATTTTACTTTTCCAAATTTTAGAGTAGAGGTCATCAAATAAGAAGGTGGCTGTGAATCATTTTAGGTACCTCATTGCACAATTTTGCATAAGCCCATGAGGATTTACATACAGCAACATCATTCAGGTTACGGCAAAAATAGATTTACCATTCTGCGTATGCAAACAATAGTTTATTCTTGTATTATTGTTTGTAAATTGTTTTATTATTTTATATGAACATCTGCAAACCTATTTTCCCCACCCTGTACTTTTTTACAGTAATAATGATCTTTCATGTTTTATGATCTCATTTTAATATTGGTTTAAATTGCTTATAATTTAATTTAAGTAAATTAGAAGACACAAAGCATTTTTGTTAATTCAACATATTTAGAAATGAAGAAAAATAGTAATTTTTGCAAATGTGTTTCAGTCACTTGAAAATCTGATGCAACATTCAGAGGATAACCCGAATCAGATTCGCATATTGGCACAGACCCTGACAGATGGTGGAGTCATGGATGAACTGATCAATGAGGAGCTTGAGACATTTAATTCTCGTTGGAGAGAACTACATGAAGAGGTATGATGATAACAGTGAAAAATCTCTTTAAACTAATTTGAATAACCATCTATCAAATATATTTAAGGTTTTCAGATAAAATGAGGAGTATTTATTTTTTAAACATATTTTTATTGACTTCAGTGAGGAAGGGAGAGGGAGAGGGGGAGATAGAAACATCAATGATGAGAGAGAATCATTGATCAGCTGCTTCCTGCAGGCCCCACACTGGGAATGGAGCCTGAAACCCAGGCATGCATTCTGACCAGAATGGACCTCGGGACCCTTTAGTCTGCAGGCCAAAGCTCTATCCACTGAACTGAACTGACTAGGGCAAAATGAGGAATATTTAAATATTAGCTCAGCTTCCATGTTTTAAAAACTGTCATTTGATAAACATGGCTGAAATATTTATGTGTGTATATCATTTTATCTAAAAATGTTTTAGAGTATGGGTTTGTACAGGAAACCAAATATAGTGTATTTTAAAAACAAAATAATACAGTACACATATAGGTGCTTAAGGTGGGAATTTAGCAGTATGTGAAACAACTGGCCACCAGAGCTTAGACAAACTCAGAGGTTCTGGGATTAGGGGGCTGTGTAGCAGAGCACCCACTGGGTCTGCTGTAGTACTTATGGAGCATCCAGGTGGGACTATTCCATAATCCAGTGAGAGAGAGATATCCAGCCCTGAAGTTAAAGAGAGTGACTCAGACTAGTTATACACATAGTGGATTTATCAGGTTACATGCTAGTCACAACTGTAGAGTTCATGAGATCACCTCAGGTAACCAAAAGGGAAAAAAGAATCATGGACAGTTTTAGGAATTATACCCCAAATCAAGTTTTAGGCAGAGTATACAGTGTCTACAAAGGAGTTTAGAAAACATGGTCAAAAAGGTAGAGGAGACTCCAGATAAAGCCAGGGTGCTTAGGAGGTAGGAGTTATAAAAAAAAATGTCAACTACAATAGTAAGGTCAAGTAAGATGAGGGAATTAGGCATCAACCAGAGAGGATTGTGAGGCTGGGTGAAAAAGGTGAAGGGATTAAGTACAAATTGGTAGTCACAGAGATGTAAATTATAGCATATGTAATATCCTATATAGTAAAAGGTTAATATGCAAATTGACCAAACCACAGAACAACTGATCACTATGATGTTCACTGACCACCAAGGGACTGACGCTCAATGCAGAGCTGCCCCCTGGTGGTCAGTGTGCTCCCACAGGGGGATCACAACTCAGCCAGAAGCTGGGCTCACCGCTGGCGAGAGGGTGCAGGCCAGGCTGAGGGACTCCCCCACAAGTGCACGACTTTTCTGCACCAGGTCTCTAGTAGTCAATAATATCACAATAACTATGTGTAGTGTCAGGTGGGTACTTGAAACATGGGGGACCACTTTGTAAAGTACATGATTGTCTAACCACTATGCTGTATATCTGATATTAATACAGAACAATATTGAATGTGAACTATAATTTAAAAATAAAAACAATTAAAATTAAAAAGCAAAAAAGAAAATGATGAAATTGGGCAAAAAAGACATCACATATGACCTTGACTAGCAGTTTAGGTGGATTTTCCCAGGGCATAGAGAGACTCTGATGACAGTGTTACAGAAGACATTAGAGAGGAAAAGGGGGAAAGCAAGTATGTACTATCCTTGTGAGGAGTTGGCTATGAAGGAAAAGAAAGGTTCTAAGGGGGCATGGTAGCCAGGGAGGTCTGCAGGAAACCTTTTGCTAATTAAATGTGGGAGAAGTTTGATCATATTTTAAATTAGAAATAAAGAAGTCTTCAGTAGGACTTTGTTCAATTCTGAAAAGAAGTAGATGATGTTGGGGCAGATCAATCTTTTGATATGGAATCAGTATGTGCTTTTTTACTTCATTGGAATAATAGTGTCACAAAAAAATTGCAGTTCAAGCAAAAAAATCAGGACACATTATAAAACTGACCTTGGCAAAGCTATGAAAAGACCTCAATTTTAATCTTTAGCTGTTTTCAGAATTTCTCTGTTATGAGCTTAGGAATGAATAGATTGCTTTCTAACCTGATATTGGCATCAGCCTCATTTATCTACTACTCTTGAAAACATTTAGTAGCACAAACACTGTTATGTGTTCATATTTCAAATGTCTTTGGTTTGCAACCTGGCATTTTCCACAAGTAAATAATAATTCTACTCAAGAACAAATCTTGATTGAACACCTACTCTGTCATATCCAAATTGAGTTATGAAAACATTGCATAACCAAACAGAAAAACTTAGGTTGCAACAGCCCTTTGTATTAGGCAGGATCAGATGGGTCACAGGAACTATGCAATAAGTTGCACAGGGTAGGTTTAATGCCAATAACTACTAACTATTTACTGGGAATTAATTTTAAGAGAGAAATAGACAAGAACTCAAAAGCATACCCAAGGCCTGAGGGATAAAACCCAAGGAAAGAACTAATTTGGAAATCAAGAAGATCTACCCTAAGCTGGTATTCCGACATGTTTGTAAATTGTCTCCAGCCCACAAGATGGCAAAAACATGAACCAGGTTTACCCAACCCAGAACTATTATATAGTTAGGGGTGCATCCAGAGCCACAGGCCAAACCAGAACCACGGCAGCAAGAACAGAGAAGCCTTTACCTCCCCCAGTGTCACTCTAGTGCCCTCTACAGGCAAAACGAAGTGTCATGCCCAGGGGCAAAGAGAGATCCCAGTATCATCAAGAGATTAATGTTGAAAGACAATGAATTGATGACTGGCAACCCCCCTATACCTCATTGGCTTTGTGATCTTGGCTAATATTTTTAAGCTCCCATTTCTTTATCTTTGATAACAGATCCTATTGCATATGGTTCTCCTGAGCAAAATAGAAAATACTTCATAAAAGTGCTTATTACAGTGCTAAGAATATAATACATATTTAAAAATGATTATAATTTTTTTTATTTTTGCCAGTCTCTATTCTATAGCACCTACCTTCAAATCACACCATCACCAAGAACATAGATATACAAACACATATATTCTAATATTAAAAACAATGAAATGTTCCCACTTTCATTATTTAAATAAAATGCAGAAAACTGAAAAAATAATTCTTTCATCATTATCTTAGTCTTAAAATTGAAAGGAGTTTTCCATTTCTACTTCAATAAGCAATTAAACAGAATGCTACAATAACAATAAATAAACTTGAAGCCATTATCTGTCCTGACTGCTTATATACAATATCTAGCCACCTGAGAATAATTTGGCAATGAAAATAAAACACATTTAGTGCTTTAGAACTTTGATAAAAAACACGTCTGATAGAGATAATAGCTTTACCAAATTCTATTGTGCTTGCCTCTAATAAGCTGATGTGACTTTAAAGATATGATGTTGAGTTAAAACGATGGGTAGTAACAGGGTTTTCCTATTTCTCAGGGTATAATCTTAGTGCTTTGATCAACACCAAACTATTTAGGTGATAGATACACACCTAATAACTTGTTACTAAATCAATCATTTTGATGTTCCTATTGAGAATTTAGTTGAAAAGACTGGTGTTTTGATGCAATGTAGATGGAACCTCAGATAAATTATCTAAGGGTTGCCAAAACCAGTTTGGTTCAGTGGATAGAGCTTTGGCCTGCAGACTGAAAGGTCCCAGGTTCAATTCTGGTCAAGGGCATGTACCTTGATTGCAGACACATCCCCAATAGGGGGCGTGCAGGACGCAGCTAATGATGGTTCTAACTCTCTATCCCTCTCCCTCTCTGTAAAAATCAATAAAATATATTTTAAAAATAAATAAATAAATAAATAAATAAATAAATAAATAAATAATCTAAGGGGCTGGGAAATAATTACAGTAACAGACCTTTTAAGTTAATTTATTTTTCAATAAAATTCAGGTTGTATGTTAGATTGTTATAGTAAATGTCATGATTTAGTTTTAAGTCATAATTTTCTTTTTTTTTTGGTTGATTAAGGAGAAATAGATTTTAATTAATAAACAAAGTGCTCTTTCACTTGAAGATGAGCCTTGGCCCATTTTCTTCTCAATTAAATGCCTATGTCAGAGGTTTGTGGTGTTTTTAATTGCCTGCCCAATGTTTTTTATAGATGCAATTATGAAGAGCAAAGGTAACATTCAATTGCCTGCTAAATCAATCAAACAACCAGATATTTTATTGCCTATGAATATTTAAAAGAAATATGGTAGATCTCTTTCCTAATTCCAGAGTGTGAGTTTGCATTCAAATAAGTAATAAATTAGTTCCATTCCTTGAAAAGTCATCGTTCATGCTTCATAATCACATGGCACTATATTTTCTACTCACACTAATGATTTGAAAGATGATTAGCAAACCAGGAAGAGTCCCAAAAATCATACTGAATCACCTATTTTTTAAAACTTATTATAGAGTAAACAAGGTACAGAAGATATGTTAGTGATACAGCAAAATGCATAACAACAGAAATATAATTGTATAATGGGTACAAAGCCTCAGGCACTGCTCTAAGGGTCTGAAATGCATTTTTCTCATTTGTCCTCACAATACTCTGTGGTATAAGGTATTTTCCATACCCATTTTATAGATGTGGAAAAGGTATAAAAAACCACAAAGATAGTAAAAGGCTACTGATCATTTAGACCCAGTTTCATTGTGCTTGAACCTGAACACATGCCCATATGACCACACTAACTTCTATTTCAGTGATCCTTTCCTTATATTAAAAACAAAAGCTGATTGATATGAAGTGAATATAACAATTAACCATTGACCTAATTTCTAAGTAAAGATTACAGAATATGCTTAAAAGTATTAGTGATGACTAATTAAAAGAAAACATTGTAGAATGTTAAGTATTAAAATCACAAATTTCAAAGTGCAAAGCCTTTACCAGTTCTCTTGATCAGTGATTATTTAATCTTTCTTGTATATTATTAATGCCCCATTTCTGTCTATTTCATAGTCATCTATAAGATCTTTCACCTGACATTAAATAGTAGATAGAGTAAAATAGAAGAGGCAAAACCTAAATTGGTTAATTCTTCTTCATTTGCAATTTTAATTCATTGTTCTAGGTAATTATGACTTTGAATTGTTCACTCAGTGTCATGTCTACCTTAGCACAAATAGACCAGAATAGAAAAATATGGATTGAAGGAAAACTATAAAGTAATCCAGGAAAAAAATGTGACACTATATTGTCATGAGGTCAAAATTTTTTGGAGGGGAGAAAATGGCAGCCAAATAGACAGATCTGTCAACCACCTCCTCCCAGGGCCAGACTGGAATTAAAACTAAATTGGAGAACATTCACCTAAATTACCAACTGAGGTCCAGCTAAGCAGCAGACATATCAAAAAAGGGCAGAAAACACCTGGAGACCACACCTCCACAACAACTCACATGACTATTTGGGGATGAGCCACATAGTCAGCGAGCCTGAGAGGAGATTCCATCGACTATTGGAACAATAACACTCACAACCAGTTACAGAAAAATGCAAATAACTCAAGCAAGAGACTTTCCTAGAGCACCCATCTCAAGATATCTAAGAGACTGCACCATTGGGTCCCAAGAAACAACTATTTATATAAGATAACCTCACAAAAATCTGAGAGGCATAGCATTTTTATTTAATATGTAGAAACAAATACAACGTGACAGTAAAAATAGGGAGACAAAGAAACAACCCCCAAATGAAATAAAAGGAGAAATGTCCAGAAAAGGAACTGAATGAAATAGAGGTGAGCAATTTGTCAAATAAAGAATTCAGAGTAATGATAAGGGTGCTCAAATAATTCAGTGACAACTACAAGCAACTGAATGAGAATTGTAAGAAACTGAATGAGAATTATAGGAACTTAATAAGAATTACACCAACATGAAAAGAGAAGTAGAAACAATGACTAATAATCAAATGGAAATGAGGGAAGACATAGCTGAAATAAAGAATGCCCTAGAAGTATACAATAGTAGACTAGAAGAATCTGAGGACCAAATCAGTGAATTAGAAGACAAGGTAAAAAAAAAAATCCACTCAGAGAAGCAATTGGAAAAAAAAGTAAAAAGCAGGAAGAGAGTTTAAGGGAGCTTTGGGACCAGGTAAAATATAACAACATTTACATCACAGGGATACCAAAAAAAGGACACAAATAAGGAGTAGAGAACCTGTTTGGAGAAATAATGGCAGAAAATTTCCCTAACCTGATGAAGGAAAAAGTCACTCAATTTCAGGAAACACAGAAATCCCCAAAGTAGATGAACCCCAAAAGACCCACAACTAGGCACATATTAATTCAAATTCCAAACATTGAAGACAAAGCATTTTAAAAGTGGGAAGAGAGAGACATGAAGTTACCTATAAGGGAGCTCCCATTAGACTTTCAGCTGATTTCTCAGTAAAAGCACTTCAGGCCAGAAAGGAATGACATGAAATATACAAAGTAATGAAATCCAAGGGACTAAACCCAAGACTACTCTATCTGGCAGAGTTATCATTCAAAATAAAGAGCTTCGGAAACAAACAAAAAAAATGCTAAAAGAGTTATTGCCACCAAACCAGCACTGCAAGAAATGTTAAAGGGACTGATGTAAGAAGAAGAAATAGAGAAAAAGAGAAGAATACAGACATAGAGAGTAAAATAGCAATACAGATAAATACCTATAAATAATACCCTTAAGTGTAAAATGGCTTAAATACTCCAATCAAAAGACATAGGGTAGCTAAATGGATAAGAAAACATGACCCATATATATGCTGTCTACAAGAAACTCATCTCCAAACAAAAGACTCACACAGAATGAAAGTGAAAGGATGGAAAAAATTTTCTAGGCAAATGGAAATGAAAAAAGCTGGTGTAAGAATACTCACATCTGACAAAATAGACTTCAAACTGCAGGCCATAACAAGACACAATGAGGGCCACTTAATACTTCCAAAGGGATTGATACAAAATACTCTAACTCTGGTAAACATATAAGCACCCAATATAGTAGCATCTAGATATATTTTTAAAAACTTAGGATTTTAAGGGAGAGGTGAACTTTCACACCCCACTGACATCATTGGATAGATCTTCTAGATAAAAAAAATCAACAAGGAAACAGCATTCCTAAACAACACACAAGATCAGATGGAATGATTTGCCATTTACAGAACATTTCACCCCAAAGCTACAGAATATACATTTTTCTCAAGTGCACACGGGCATTTTTAAAGATATACTACATGTTAGGTCACAAACTAAGTCTCTACATGTTCAAGAAGATTGAAATCATAGCAAGCATCTTCTCAGGTCACAATGGCATGAAATTAGAAGTCAAGAGACATATTAAAAAATTCTGAAAGTCACGAATCATCTGAGAGATTCAAATTAAAACAGCAATGATGTATCACCTCAAACCTGTCAGAATGGCTATCATAAACAAACAAGTGCTATAGAGGATGTGGAGAAAAGGGAGCCCTACTACTCAGCTAGCAGGCATGCAGACTGGTGCAGCCACTGTGGAAAATAGTCTGAACTTTTCTCAAAAAATTAAAAATGGAATTAATTTGACCCAGTGATCCCACTTCTAGCAATATATGCTAAGAAATCAGAAACACTAATCAGAAAGAATACATGCACCTGTATGTTCATGACAGCACAATTTACAATAGCTAAGATCTGGCAACAGCCCAAGTGCCCATCAGCAGAGGAGTGGATAAAAAAGCTGTTGTACATGTATACCATGGAATATGTGGTGGTAAAAAAGAAAGAAAGCTTACCATTTGCATCAGCATGGAAGGACCTGGAGAATATTATGCTAAGCAAAATAAGCCAGTCAAAGAAAGACAAGTATCACATGATCTCACTCCTTTGTAGAATCTTTTGAACAAAATAAACGAATAACCCTCTGGCAGTTGGCAAGGAGACACCTGATTGGTGGTGCTGCTGCTGTTATATCAGTCAGAGGTAAAGCAGACACAGTCCTTCATTCATCCTAGCTAATGCTTGAGCTGATGGCCAGAGCTGTTTCATGCCTGGGGCACATAAACATAAATTAAAAAATAAAGTGATAAACAAAACATATCCAGAGACATAGATCTATGGAACAGACTGATGAATTTCAGAAGGAAGGTGTGGGTAGGAAGGTGGTTAGGAGGAGATTAACCAGGAAAGATATGCATACTAGAGACTTGGCACATGAAATTTGTGCACAGGTGGGGTCCCTAGGCCTGGCCAGTGATTGTAGTGTGGGCATCTGGTGTGGAAGGGCAGGTCCCAGCTGACCTGCGGGCCCTGGGCAGCACCTGAGCCACCGGGCTCCCATGGGCCCCTCTCTACCAGAGTCATGGTGCCTGAGTCCCCAAGTGGAAATGTAGTGAGGGTGGCCAGACGCCATGGGCCTGGGTGCAGCATCGGCTTCTGGGCCACTCAGTGGTGCCTCAAGGAAGCCAGGCAGGCTGCACACTCTCTCCCAGCCAGCCTTGCAGAACAGCTCCTATATGGCAGGCAGCGGCAGGTGTCCCCGCATCCTGTACATGCACCTTCTGCCCTCCATGGTGCTTATCCAGAAGAAGCAGGACCTGCAGCTGCAGCTCTATTCCAAGGAGTGGTGATCGTGGGGCTAGGTGGTCAGAGAGGAGCTGTGGGCAGAGAGCCAGGGACCTGCTCTAAGGCATAGCTGCAAGCATGTTTGGCACTGAGGTGGGGGCCTTGCCCAGAGCATTGGGTTAGGGCAGAGGCTGAATCTTACTGGGGCCGAGACCACCGGGGCAGGAGCCAGACTGAACCACAATCTACTGGGTGCCCGACTGGCCCCTATGGTCCTGGCGACTGCTGGCCAGCTCCCCTGGAAGAGGCTGCATGGGTACGAAGCAGGTTCCTCACAGGTGGCTGGTACCTGAGCGCAGGGGCTTCCCTGGTGTGCAAGTCCTGGTAGCCCAGAGGAAGGTAGCAGGGGGAATGAAAGCGAGCTCAGCGGACACCCGACATTCTTACCGCACCTTCGTCACCATCACCCCTGTACCCAGGTAGCCTGCAAGAAGTCGCAGCCCCCACCCAGGCACCAAAGGAGGTTGGTCGCTGCCACCCACCCTCAGTTCCCTATCCTAGCCCAGGTCCTGGCCATGATCAGGGCCTGTCAGCTGGGTTGAGGGACCAGGAGGTTGGCAGCTGGCCCTGAGGAGGGAGCTGGCCCTCGGCCCCCCTGGGAAAGGGGCCTCATCCACCACCAACCACCCCCAATTCCCTGACCCAACTTGGGGCCTGGTCTTCTTTGGGTGATGGAGGCATGCTGGCCATAGGGAGGGAAGGGGAGGTTGGCTGCCAGGCCCCATCTGGCAATTGGGGCCTGTGGGTTGGGGGCAGCTCTTGAATTTAACATATACCCCCTGGTCGTCAGTACACATCATAACAACAAGTCGTTCTGGTCATTCCATCGTAAAGGTTGCTTAGGCTTTTAGATAGATAGATAGATAGATAGATAGATAGATAGATAGATAGATGATAGGTGATAGATAGATAGATAGATAGATAGATAGATAGATAGATGCATAATACATGGACACAGACAATAAGGCCTTAGAGGAGTGGACATTGTCACTGGGAAAAAAAAGAAACAAAGGGAATATATGTAATACTATCAACAATGAAGATCCATTTTTAAAAATTTATTGGAAGCCATTTTTCTAATAAAATAATATGCTTGTGATTCTGTGAATATGCTTACATCTTTAAAATAACAGTCTGTAATAAAATTAATAGTAATAGCTACTATCTGTTAAGACGTTAGGCTAGAAAATTATGAACAGTATAAACCTTAATAATCACAGTTTTATGAGGTATGTTGATTATCTCACTTCACAAATTTTGAGACGCAGCTCACTTCCATGCCCAAGAGTGAGGCAGAGTAAGTATTAAGCAACTACCCTCTGCAGAACACCAGGATACTGGGAAATTTCCAACAAATATACTTTTAAATTGCTTTCTTTCAATGAAGTAGGAGTAAAACTTTAAAAGCCATTAGAAAAAAAATGAATGAAACTGAAGCCATTGCAGAAATGCAACTATGAACGGTGACCTCTACACTGCCCTGGGGTTAAAAGGTCATATAAGGAATACATATTTTGAGTGAATTAAGCCAGTTGATTGAAGTGAAATTTGAGCCTGGGCCTCAAGCAAACTTAGGAGCTGAATTAAAAGTTTACATATGTTGGACAGGGGATATTCTATAAATCTGCAGAGGGCACCATTGTAAAAATATGTCCATCTCTCTTAGAATATAAAAGTAATAGTAAAAATAATTACAACCATTTCCACTGAAAATTTGTAGCCATAGTCCTATTCTTGAGAGGATCACTATTTAAGTGTGTATTACCATAAAGATCAAGGAATCCCCCAGGCAAAAAATTAAGTTAATGTAGCTCCATGTTGGTAGCACCTTAGCAGTAATCAGAATCAAATCCAAATCCTTTAGAAAGAAAAATTCCCTTAGTATTCTAATAGTTAAATTCAGTAACATTTGAGCTCATGATAAAAACCCACAAGCATAGCAAAACAAGGGATCATAAAGGAAACTCATCACTTAGAATACTTAGTGATTTAGACCAACTTTTCTACAGTTTCAGATATTAAAGTTGCTATTTGACAAATGAAAAATATGTAGATAAAATATTAAAGAAAGAAATTATGTTGAAAATTAAAGAATAAAACACTAAAAGTTGGTGGAGATTTGAAAAAGATCAAACTAAAACTACTACAATTATCATTCTAAAATTAAAAATCAATGGCTATGTTGAATGTATATAAAGAGTTGGGAAAAAGTGAGTTGGAAAATTTAATGTAGTATACAAAATGTGTTACTAAAAACTAAGGAGGTGGACAATATGAGGGAAAGGCAAAAGATACCAGGGTAGACTATGAAGGCCTAACTTAGGTTTAATAGGAAGTTCTGAAGAAAAGAATAAAAGAAATGGATAGGGAGGAATACATGAAGAATATTGAAAAAAATGTCCAGAGTCCATGACAGAATGCAATCAACCGGGAAGCACAATATATAGCATGCAGAATCGATAAATAGAAATCTGCTTTTAAACATATCTCAGTGAAACTTCAGAATTCCAAGGACAAGTTAGCAGAGGTGAGGCAGATAACCTATGAAGGAATGGAACTTAGATTGACATTAGACTTCTTAACTACAACATATGAATCAGAAAAAAATGTAGAAATAATTTCAAGATGTTAAGGAAAAATGATACCTTCAGCCTAGAATTCAAAACCTAGCAAATTTACTAAGTGGGAAGATTAGATATTTTCAGAGAAATATAAACTGAGAATTGTAGCCTAGAAGATCCTTTCTAAAAGAAAGGAATTCTGAAAAAAACGTCTGCAATGCCCTGATAGGAACATACATGAGAGAGATGATTATCTTATCCCTGTGATGGTATAGCAAGAAGGAAGCTGCTTGCAAACCACCGAATCTGTGGACACCTTGATCTTGGATTTTCAGCCTCCAGACTATGAGAAGTAAATATGTGCTATATCAGTCACCTAATATTTGTTATAGCATTCCAATCTGATTAATACAGGCTGAAAAATGTAAAACTTTTAACCAAAATTTGACAAAAATGGTACAAGAGGGAAAGTCCCATGACAATTTCAGTCATAAACATATAAGGAAAAATTCTAAGACAAATTTGGCCAACTGGATCCAGTTGTATATAAAGCAGTTTTAAGGTTGAATGCTCTCCTTTCTTTGCTCCTTTTGATGTTTTATGCAGTGCCATCTTTTGAATATTCTTTACATGTCAGTGATTCTCAAAATATTATCTCTAGTACAGACCTTTGCTTTAAATTCTAGACCTGGGTATCCACCTTTCTGTGATACATCTCTATTTAGATATTTAATAGACAATTCAAACTTAATATAGTTAGATCAGAGCTCCTATCAAACTTAAACAACACAATTGTTCTTCATTCTTATTGATGGCAACTCATTCTTTAAAATTTTCAGGCCAGAAACCTTAACCAGTTAACTGCCATGTGAGAACCTCTTTCCACGTCCCTCGTGGTTCAGGGTTCTCGGTTCAGGGTTCGGGTTCTGAAGGAGGCTGCACGCAAAAGAAAAGAGACTAGAAAACATTAATTTGGCGATATTGGGGGGCCAGGCGGGAGCCTTTCTCTAATGGAAAGAACTGCCACTTGCTCTGGCCTTTTTCTCCCTTTTATTAAGGCTTTGGGACACACCCCTAGCCTTTAGGCAGGAAATAACAAAACAGAAATTAATATGAAACAAACAGGTAGAGGTTGCTTCAGCCAACAGTGTTTCAACTAAACAGTAAGTGATTAGCTCTGACCTTTCAGAGCAGTTCAGGTTGACCAGCCTTCTGGCCTCCTGTTTACATCCATTTAGTGAGAACAATGTTTGGTTTCCGACACTGCCACATGTCCAAAACAGAAACCATCCCCACATGCCACAATATTTTGAATTTAATTAAACATTAATTTGCAATGAATATTATAAAAATAAATACATTATTCACAACACAGGTGTTCTTGAATATTTTTCAGTTGAAAATTCTCACAAAAAATTATTTTAAAGCATTTATAGGCACTTATGGCGTACAAAGGGTTAAAGTAATCTTTGGCTCTTCTCTTTTTTCACCAGCCTCTCTCCAGCAAATCTGAAAGATAGTTTCAGCAGATTTAAATATGATCTGGCAGTTATATAAGTTCCCTATATTTTTCTTTATGAATAAAGTTCTTTTAACTTCACTCACACCCACTTCACTTTTAGACCTGTTTGTTCTGATGTATCCTTAAGAAAAATGAATGAAATATCTTGGCCTCTGTCCATAAAGAGGCTGTCATCATAAATTAGTGATATTAAACCTAAACTCCAGATGATTACAGAAGACAAATATTTTTTAAATTATCTTCTGTTTTACCACTGAGATATATAATTTTAAGCAGAAATATTAGGGCAGTGATTATAGATCTATATATTAAATTACTGATCAGATTACTCTTATATACCAAGATTTTAGATACGTCTAATTTTAATGAAAGGTATAAAAACAAATTTAGCTATAGTTAAAGAGTAAATTATTATGAACTACTGAAATTTCTCTAAAATGATAGTGACTTGCAAGTAGCTAAGTTTTAATATTTAACTTCCTCTTGGTATATAAATATACTTAAAATCATTTTACCTCTCCTTTTATATAAAAATGTTACCTCTCCCCATATATAAAAAATTACCTCTACTTTTATATAAAATGCAGAACCTAGTACATAAAAAAGTAGTCCCTACTAGCTAGATTTATTTGCTCAACTCCCATTCAGTCATACATTATAGATAGATGCCTTGTTCAGTTGTTGGAGGTGCAATTGTGAGATTAATTTGAGGTAAAAGAGGAATTTAGAAGTGGTAAAGTAGAGGTAGGAAATGTAGATTATTCTAGAAGATATTTGGTGACAAGCTATGGTAAATATGTGGCAGGATGGAAAGGGCAGCTAAAGCTATGGTAGTGACCATTTTGCAATTTAGAAATATCATAAACAAAAACAGATCCAGAGACAGAGAAGCATCGATCAGAAAATCAAACCTCAGAGGGAAGTTAAGGGAGGGTCGGGGTAAAGTGGAGAGATCAACCAAAGGACCTGTATGTATGCATATGAGCCTAACCAATGAATGCAGACACCAGGGGGATGAGGGCATGAGTGGGAGGTTGAGGAACAGTGGGGGGATAAGAACACATATGAAATACCTTAATCAATAAGGAAAAAAAAGAAAAAAACTCACACAGAGAGAAATGTATCAGATCCACACGTTGTGTACCTTCAACTTACACCATCTGATATGTCAGTTACATATCAATAAATCTGGAAAAAAGAATGAGCATGTCTTTGAAGTTAAAATAACTTTGGTGATGAAAAATAAGAGAAGGGCCAGTAACTTGAGTATAAGGATAGAGAAGATATTTCATTGACTTAAATGACAATGAAAAGGCAAGCATGTTTTTAATCTGAGAGAAGATCTAATAGAGACACATACTTAATACTATATAAAAGCAAGGTTTTACAGGAGAAGACATATGAGCAAAAATGGAAGGCTGGACTTTGGAAATAGAAAATTGAGAGAATACAAAGATATTTTGAGGAGAAGAGTAAGGCTGAGAAAATTGACTGGAGAAAGAATCCATAGCTGAGAGGATGCTACATTTTTTCCCAATTGTATAGGATTGGTGGCATGAAAAAGTGGGGATGGGAGAATAGAGATCTGGTACCTTTGAAGAAGTGGGAGTGGAAAGCATTTGGAATAGGAGCTCTTCTATTGTGTAGATCAGTTTATACTAAGAAAATGTTAGCACACTATTGTAGACTCAGTAGTCATCAGTAAAATGGTTTGCATTGGAATCAATTAGGCAAATTTCTCCCAACAGTTTTCTACAAAATAATCATTTTTTTTCACAACTACACACATACAGACACACAGACAATCAAAAGACAAGGGACTTTTATTCCCATTATCTTCAGTTAGTAACTCCAGGATATGTTTGATTATACCCTGCAATGACCAAGGGACTGATCTTTAGAGTCTTATTTTCCAATTATATTCAAATTTATGTCTTTCATTTGGTATTCACTCTTCTTCCACTGTCCTGATGTCACTGTCTAGTGTGAATATATAATACTTAAATAGTAGATATTAAATTAGAATATGTATGTCACTTTCCTGATGCCTCTAATTTAAATTTCATGATTTTAAAAGCTTTATTTCTCTAACTTACACAATTTATTTTGGATTCTTATTTCAACCTTGTAACCATTGGTTATTTTCCCCAAGTTGTTATAATCAGGATCAGCTACTTAGTTTTCAGGACTCAATGCAAGAAGAAAATGCAGACTGGTTTTTCTTTTTTCTCTCTCTCTTTTTGTTTTGTTTGTTTTTTATATATTTTTTTTATTTTTTTTTTTACAGAGAGGAAGGGTGAGGGATAAAGAGTTAGAAATATCAATGAGAAAGAAACATTAATCAGCTGCCTTCTGCACAACCCCCACGGGGGATGTACCAACAACCAAGGTACATACCCTTGACCAGAATTGAACCTGGGATCCTTCAGTCTGCAGGCTGATGCTCTATCCACTGAGCCAAACCGGGTAGGGCTTTTTTCTCTTTTTAAAATACATATTTTTATTGTTTTAAAAGAGGAAGGGAGAGGGAGACAGAGACAGAAACATCAATGATGAGAGAGAATCATTGATTCGTTTCCTCCTTTATGCTCCACACTGGAGATCAAGTCCACAATTTACCCTGACCAGAAATCAAACCTTGACCTTCTGGAGCATAGATCAATGCTCAATCATTGAGCCCTGGGCCAGACTGATTTTTCAAAAATTAAAGATTGCAATAAAGTGACAGAAGAACACTAAACCAAGCATGTGCAATTCTAAGCGTGAAGCATTACATGACCATGCAGGTTGTATGTCCATGATGTCAGCCCTAATTGTCATTTTATACATTTGGTTAATTTTATACCTAACTTATGATGATCAACCAATGGTAAATGCTTTAATATTTTTTGGATGAAAAAATATTTTTATTTCCCTTTACTTACACAAAAAAATATAATTATAGCTCTGTTACAGTTTTTTTAAAAAATAAAACTTTATGATTCAGATTATTACAATTGTTCCTCTATTGGGGGGGGGGGGGGGGGGGGGGGGGGGGGGGGGGGGGGGG
>JAAGEH010000029.1:8106823-8333795 GCA_011751065.1 Lasiurus cinereus | reverse complement strand
CTCACACCTTTCCCCCCGAGAATTGTCAGTCCACTACCTTTCTATGCCCCTGATTCTATTATATTTACCAGGTTATTCTGTTCATCAGATTTTTAATTCACTTGTTGATAGATATGTATTTGTTGTTCCTAATTTTTATCTTTACCTTTTTCTTCTTCTTTCTCCTCTTAAAGAGTACCTTTCAGCATTTCATATAATGCTGGTTTGGTGCTGATGAACTCCTTTAGCTTTATCTTATCTATGAAGCTCTTTATCTGCCCTTCAATTCTGAATGATAGCTTTGCTGGGTAGAGTAATCTTGGTTGTAACTTCTTGCTATTCATTACTTTGAATATTTCTTGCCATTCCTGTCTGTTCTGTATAGTTTCTGTTGATAAATGAGCTGACAATCCTTTGGGTGCTCTCTTGTAGGTAATTAACTGTTTTTCTCTGTTTGCTTTTAATAGTCTCTCTTTGTCCTTTGCTCTTGGTATTTTAATTATAATGTGTCTTGGTGTGGTCCTCTTTGGATTCCTTTTGTTTGGGGTTCTGTGCACTTCTTGTACTTGTAAGTCTATTTCTTTCTCCAGGTGGAGGAAGTTTTCAGTCATTATTTCTTCAAATAGGTTTTCAGTATCTTGCTTTCTCTCTTCTTCTGGCACCCCTATAATTCTGATGTTGATATGCTTGAAGTTGTCCTAGAGGCTCCTTCCACTATCTTCATATTTTTTCTTTGTATTTCTTTTTTCTTTTCCAGTTGAGTGTTTTCTGCTTCTATCTACTTCAAATCTTTGACTTCATTCTTACATTCCTCTAGTCTGCTGTTAGATCTCTGTATTATACACACACACACACACACACACACACACACACACACACACACACACAGTGGTACCTCGAGTTATGAGTGCCCTAATATATGAGATTTTTGAGATACGAGCCGTCGAGTGAGCGATTTTTGCTTTGAAATATGAGCAACAGTTGAGATACGAGTAATCGCGCAGATCGGCCGGCTGCACACGACCCACCAGTTTACTGTGACTCGAGCGTCTGATAGTTTCCCACACCTCAAGATTACGGACTGAATTAAACTCGTATATTGAGGTACCACTGTATATTTCAGTCAATGTATTTTTATTTTCTAGTTGGTCCTTTTTCATCTCTTCTTGGGTCTTGCTAAATTTATCCATCTTTTCTAGGGAATTCTTGAAAAACCTTATAACCATGGTTTTGAACTGTATATCCAGTCATTTGTTTTCCTCCATTTCTTTTGTTTGTGATCTGTTCCTTTATCTCCACATTTTCGCTGCTTCCCTGAGTTGGTAGAGTAGCTTTGTGTGCTAGGTGTACTGTATGGACCAGTAGTCCACCTCCCCAGTTACCTGAGGTGGACTCTCTTGGTGTGCCCCTTTGTGGACTGTGTGTACAGCCTTGTAGTTAAGTCTTGATTGTTGATGGTATCACAAGTGAGAATTGACCCCCAAGCCAATTGGTTGTGAGGATCAGCTGTGTCACTACTGGGAAAACTTCTGTGCTGGACACTGCCTTAAGATTTGCAAGATTGCAAAACCCTCTGAGCTGGGCTTGGATGGGGCAGAGTCTCAGTCTTCACTTCCTGTCAGCCTCTGGGTCTCAGTGTCCCTTGGTAATTGCTGCAGCCCTCTTTGTGCACAGTCATGCTCCTGCACCTCCAGATCTCTGTCTTTCTGGCTCCCCTGAGTTTCTGTGTGCTCAGGGGTCTAGTATGAGTCTGGGTTCCCAGGGTCTCACCCAAAACCGGGGTTCAGTGCAGTCTGACCTGGATTTCAGCACATTTGCGAGGTTCTGTCTTCCTCCCACTAGAGAAAGCCAGAGGCGCAATCAACAGTCAGCTTTCTGTGTGGCAATTTTTCAAGCACTTCCAGACCTCTGTCTTTCGCAGCTCCCCTAAGTTTCCCTGCACTCCTCCCTTTTCACAACAGTCCAGACTACCCGTATGAATCTCAGCTAGAACTGGGGTTGATTGCAGTTGGAAGTTTCCGTCTCCCTCCTGCTAGAGGAAGCTAGCCAGGCCCTCTGCTACCCATCCTCTCCACGCACATGTCTCTGTACCTCAGCTTTTTGCCGCTCCTCTGAGTCTCCATGAGTCCTTCTCTTTTCTTCTACTTGTAGAATCTCCACTCAGCCAGCTTTTCTGTGGTTCTGGATGATGTCCATTCTGTCTTTTATTTGTAATTTTGAAATTGTTGTGTGAGGCAGCAGTTTAGGTGTTCACCTATGCTGCCATCTTGGTTTCTTCCCCTGCTTTAGTATTTTGAAAGCTGAATTTTAATCTAATTCTTATGAGTATTAATAATGGCTATAGCTTCTAGGATTATATTTTTTCATGTGTTGAATTTGGTACTTTCCTTACAGTCAGAGAAAGAATTTGGGATACCTTGAATTTTGACCTTCCTAGGTGAAATACTCTGTGATAAAACTATTATGTTGATGTAAAAATTTCACTGCAAGCATACTGTGAGGCCAAACATCTGTGTTCAAGGTGCCTTCATATTTGAACTGAGTAGTGGACTCTGTAACTTGATCTCATAAGTTTAATTGTATCAGTGTGACTACATTTTGAAGGGGAGAAAATCCCCAGTATCATATTTGCACACAGGCAATAAACACAATATCCCAACCCACTTTAATATAAAGAAATAGAGAAAAAATGTGCTTTTTATTTTGCTATATCTTCTTTGGCTATCTGAGAAAGGTATCAATCCTTTTCTATCATCAATTATGTGAGATACATCAATTCTTCTTTCTAATAATATTTTCAAATGCCTCTTGTATTTTGAGTTTAATTTTCCTGTTTTATGGGTACAGGAACTAAAGTATTATATAACTTTTGCAAGAAAAAGGGTAATGGCAAATTAGTTTCATTCTTGTTTTTAATCATAATAAATCATGGAGGGTTTTTTTGTCAGAAGTGATTACATTATTATCTTTACATATAATTTACCTTACTTCAAAAAATGGTCATTACATTGGCATTTGTTACATTTATTATAAAGCAGTAGTTACAATTTTCTTGTCTGATTGTACAGCAACTATAAAGTATTAGAATTTTTGGTTCAGATACAAAGGGACACACAAACACATATATCCCACATATATGCTTGGGTGTATATATGTGATGTATATGAGTGTGTATATACATATTGTAATTTAATGTCTAATATTTAAGTATTATATATTCACACTAAACAAATTGTCTTTGCTTTGGGTAACCATTAAAATACATATGAACAAGTATGGATATATCCATGAAGAGGTATCTTGTCCTTAAATTTCTTATAATTTGGTGATTGAGTTATTTTCTTTTTGAAGTAGCAAAAGAGAGATAAATATATAGATGAGAGCCCAGCCAGTTTTGCTCAGTGGTTGCGTGTTGACCCAGCAACTATGAGGTCAATGGTTCCATTCCAGGGCAGGGTACATGCCTGGGTTGCAAGCTCAATCCCCAGTAGGGGGCATTCAGGAGGCAGCTAATTAATAATGCTTCTCTATAATTTATGATTCTATCTCTACCCCTCTCCCTTCCTCAAAATAAATAGAGTAAAAATTTTAAAAATATATAGATGAGAAATTTCATGTACCAGGCCACTAGTCACTTATAAAATAAATTAATAATGTGGATTGGTAAATTAGAATTTTAGAAATTAATTTTTGGATAGAGAATTAAAAAAACTATGTAGAATTTTCATTAAAATTTTTGAAGTATTTCTTTGTTTCATTTAAACTTTATATAACTTTTACTTGTGATCCATCATAATTTACAACTAATATTTAATTTCTGTAACATAAAATACTGTCCTGAAGGTAAATGTTCATCTGTCCTATCCATCTTACTTTACCACTCTAGGTTCTTTTGAACTGATTTTCTTTTCAAGCTACTTCATAGATTCTTGGAGTTGAATGATCAAAACTCTTGTTTAATATACAGGCAAGTAAGCACTAAAATTACTTGTCTACTTTCTTTAAGAAAATGAAAGAGGAAACATTAAATAATATTTCTTTGCAACATATTCTAGTATCTCAGAGCAATCCATGTGGAATGGGGCCTGAAAATATTTCAAAGTTAAGCTATTTTTTTTGAGCCATGGAAAGCATATAGTCATTAAAAATATCAAATAAAACTGGAGAATTGCTTTACTGCTTCTGCCTTACCAAGTCTGATATTATTTTCTGATCTGCATTGACAAATGGGCAGATTAATAATACTCTGCCCTTCCCTCTTTTATCTTATGAACCAAATTAATTACATTTTGCTGTCTGTCATTATTTCTTAAAGTATTTTTTTCTTCCAAAGTTCACTCTTGATAATTATTTTTAAATCTGGCAAATCATCAATACCATATTCCCTTCTAACTTCCTTAGGATTTATTGTGTAAATTTTTATTGATCCTGGAAACTGTATTTTGAAAAGTTCCTCTAGATTCTGGTGATTATTCAGGTTTAGGAATTCTAACAACCTTGACAGGAGAATGAATTGTTTAAGGCAACCTGACTTACTAGTCTGCCCATGTTTCAGATTCATTTGTAGTGTGAGCCATTAGTTAACCAGGTCCATCCATTGGTCTTCAGTGCTGAGTGATCTCTATTACAGAGATGAAAATCATTTTCAATTCCCTAGCACTAAAGCCAAGCAGAGAAAAAAGTGATTCTCTTGAAGACCACAGTTCCCTGCTGGAGCAGAATAAGCACTATCTAGGAAACCATAGCAAACTTGTGATGCCATAGAAATGACATCACTATGTTTCCCAATATGCTACCCCTCTTGCCCTCCTGGACCACAATCTAGATGGAGTAGGCATTCCCCGTGGGACTAGTTTACAAGACACTAAATTGTCCTGCATGTCTGTGGTAGACATTGTTTATAACTTAATCTTCAGCCAAGCCTAATTTAAGACAAGTTCAACAACTCTGTGTCAAGGGCCAACCACCTGAGACTTGGAATCACCTGAGACCTGGTTGCTCCTCTCCCACTCAAAACAAAAACAAAACAAACTCTAGAAAAATGGGTTTCATCCACAGATGATGAAGATTCCACTGTGGGGAGGAGATATAAAAGAAAGGAAGTTAGGAAACAGTGTATGTCTATTTCAGACAGCTTAATATTTCATAAAAGCATTCAGTCACAGAAGACTGATTCCTAACAAGGAATTGAGTGTATCAGACCATTGTGCCAGTGTTTATCTGTTCCCCGTGCTCACATCAAAAACCAGGAGTCTTCTTTCTATGCCCAGACTACAGCTCAAGAACTCTACAGCATATTTGGCAAGGAAAAGCAGTTGTTTCCCGCATTTTGTTCCTGCTGTTCAAGGTATACATCCCAGTCAAGTGAATCATATCAGAGCCAAAGACTGGCAGGAACTCCTTGCTATAAATCCACAGTCTTGTGTATCTTATCTGTGTAAAAAGCAGAGGGTTTGAAAACCTGTAATACCTTAGAACAAAATAGCACAGCTTTTTACTGAACTGGACCTGAGGAATTATTCAGTGTATTGTGGATAGGGTAATAGTAAGCCATAAATGCACTTCAACTTCTTTAGCATCATGGCGATCAAGAGTATTTTATTGATGATGTAAAACTGTTGTTAATTTAATGCACATTGAGAAGATGAAAAAGGGAGAGCCATCCCAGACATCCAAAGAGACTGGGTATTTTTCCACTTTCTCAGATACCACTTATAGTTGGCACCAATTGAGTATACTTTAATACCACTGATGATTGGTCATAGAGACTAACATAGTCAAGAGCATTTTATTTCAAGGAAACTTGGACACTGGCCTTAGACAATTATTGGCCTAAACCACAGGAAAGGGAATCCATCAGAGATCTCTAATGTACATCAGAAAAGCACCATTTTAGGTTATTGAGGATGTATTTGAGACTATCTGACTAAAGACCAAAAACTGTTTCTACTCATAGCCAACACTTATGGTCATTTTAGCTGCTCTGTAAAAGGGACTGGAATGCTTGTGCTTCCTACGTATCATGTAAAGCCCAGCAGGCCAGAAACACCATGTCCAGTCCTTATCTGGAGAGTCTGAACTTCTGAGTGGAGAGATTGACCAGTACCCTGGACTCTAGTTCTGTGTCACGCTTCTGTATCAGGAGAAATGTTCTGTAATATTTTAATTTTTTACAAGATCAATAAATTATCCATTTCCTAAACTTTAGATTCTCATATTATGAGTACATGTGTAATCACAGAGCACTTCCCCATAAGGCCAGAGAAATTTTATTGACCACAGATATTTCTGAAGTTTCCTTGGAAAGATTGAGATAAGATGAACTCTGTAGATTCCTTCTAGGTATACTGTTTTATACTTCCATCACTTACTTAAAATATTATTTTTAGAAACAGAGGAAGGGAGAAGGATAGAGATATAGCAACATTAATGATGAATGAAAAGCGGCTGCCTTCTGCATGCCCCCTACTGGGGATCAAGCCCACAACCCAGGCATGTGCCCTGTCTGGGAATTGAACCTGTGACCACTTGGTTCCTGGTTTGACATTCAACTGCTAAGCTACACTGACCAGACCATTATTTTCTTTTTGAAGATGTAATAATGCATGTTTGTTCCTGTCAAAGCAGACCAGTTTCATTTGTTCAGCCATGAAGATGAATGCATGCAGCAAAAAAAAACAAAAACAGAAAAGACTTTCAGATAGTACTGTACAGATCATTGACAGCTCTATCAATGCTTTATTTAAAAATGTCTATCTGATGTCAAGTTCCATTGATAAAGTGATTCTCCAACATTACTTTATGAATACTTTCCTCAGGGTTTGCAAAAGAACTTCAGTGACCTGCGAGGAACTAAGAGATAAAGTTCCAACTGACAATGACACTGATGATTTTAGCATTTATAATTTTTTTCTATAAAGGAAATTATAGAGAGTTCCATGTGCATGGTTTTGTGTTTTTCTGCCCAGCGAGTTTAAACTAAATGACATTAACAGAAATAAATCTACTTGTCCCTTATAAATATTGCAGATGAATAGATTAAAAAACTGATACATCTACACAATGGAATACTATGCTGCGGTAAAAAAGAAAGAGCTCCTACCATTTGCAACAACATGGATGGAGATGGAAAGCATTATGCTTAGTGAAATAAGCCAGGCAGAGAAAGATAAATATCACATGATCTCACTCATTTGTGGAATATAATGAATGACAGACTGATGAACAAGAATAGATCCAGAGAGTGAGAAACATTGATCAGAACATCAAACCTCAAGGAAGGTGGGGGTAGGAGTGAGTAAGGGGGAGAGATCAACAGAGGGACTTGCGTACTTGCATGTGAGCCCAATAAATGGACACAGACAAAAGGAGGGAGGGGCAGAAGTGGGTGGGGATAATGGGTGAATAAGGACATATGTAAAAAATAAAAATTAAAAAAATACAAAAAATTAAAAATTAAATTACGAAAAATAATAAAATATTAAATCTAAAAAGTTATTGAGATAATCTAAAATTTTCTCAAATTTAAGCCTATATCATATTTAAATACATTTATATTGGTTCAAATTCCCAGTTTTTATTTCACATGAAAGCGTATTCTCTCAAAACAAAACAAAAATATTATTCTACAGTTTCTTAGACATGCTGCACTCTGAGTTGTGTGTTTGTAATATTGAGGTACATGGATTAACAATTATTTTAAATATAGGAATGTGAGAAACAATCAATTCACTGTGATGGAAACTTTCCATTGCCAATAATAATCATTAAACTTTTATAATGCAGAGCACTTTGAAGGTATAATAATATAGTTTAATGTATGTTGATTATTGTATTTAGTTTTCTTTCAGTTTTCTCTGAAAACCACATATAGTTTTCTATGATATGTTTTTTGATAACTATTACCAGAATTCAGTTTTCTACATTTATATTTTGTTTTTAAATTCCCATATTTAAATGTATTTCTAATTATCCTCACATTTGCTGTTTCTGTCTGACTGTATGCTGAAAAGATTAGCTAAAGGTATTAAATAACATCTTAAAGCAAATGTTGAGCAGTACTCTGGGACGACAACACAATTTCAATTATGGTTCAGGATTTCCTACTAATTTCATTCAATGAGAGCACAGGTCAAGTGTGTAGAGAGTCCTAGAAAATCAAGAAGCCTAGCATCCCATCAGGATCTGCCTAATAAGATGTTTAGAAATAGAAGTCAGCTTATGTCATGACTCATTCAAAGAATTCTGCAAGCCTGATTGACATTAGGTCTTTTCACTGCCTGAGATAATCAAAGAATCTGTGTAAACCAGTTTCTCTGATTGACTGCCAGACCCGGCAAAGAACCAAGCCATTTAAGGTCAATTCTGCCATCACATCTTAGGCCACTTCATTCTTTTCACCACACAGAATCTCATGAATAGAAAAATTAAATTTCTAAAAAATTATTTGGGGGCTAGATATGCGATTTAACATTATGCTATATTATATCCTATTCAGTTGTATTACAATTCTATAGATGTGCACAAAAGGGTAGGCTCTTCTTGCCTTTAGTTAGATAAAAGACCATATTTAAACAGTGCCTGAGTAGCCAATTTCTACATGCTGTGATTGGAAGGTTTCTTCAGTCACCTGTCACAATAGTGAAATTTTATTATGAAAGACACCTTTCTTAGAGAAACTCTGGGTAGGCTGTAGACATTTTCTTCTTTGACACGGAGAGTTCTGGTTATAGCCATGAGCAGCGTTATCTGAATCGATATGTAATGTGAAGTCTAGGTGAATTTTTGACTGAAAAAAATAGGAAACTATATTTGACTTACAGTAAAAGGCAATGCCTTGGTCACTGATTGGGATAGAGTATTTTAAGAAAGATAAGTTTGCTCCAAATAATGTTCCATCCCATTTAATACATCTAATACTAAAAAATAAAAATAAAAAATAAACAAACATAGAAAAGTCTGTTTTCCAAAGGATATAACTCTGAGTGCAGGTGTTTTTCTCACTCCCAATTTTTGTAAATTTATTTATTTTTTATCTTTGAATACTTGGACACTTCTTTATTTTCCTCATTAAAGAAAACAATAATACTTGTTATATCATTCATCCATTCAAAACTATTGGCTTTTATTATAACTAAGAACTGTCACTGAGCAATGAAAACGACAGCCATAACCTCTATACTCACTAGAGCTCATAGGCTAAAAAGAGACAGACAGTTAATGGAAAATTACGATATGGAGTGGTACATGCTAAGACAGAAATACAGGTGCAAAAGAGATCATAGGGTATCAGGGACAGCCACCTGAAAGGGGAAATGTCCATTTTTCCAATGTCAGCCTCAAAGGATCAATGTAAATAAACCAATAAAAGGAGGTTGGGCATGGGATTTTTCTAGGAAATGGCATCCACATGTTTAAGGCCAACTATCAATAGGGACATAATATGTTCTGGGAGATAAAGAATGAACTTTATCTATAGCTAGAGCAAGGAGGAGATGCCAGCAAAGACACTGAAGGGACTTCAAAGCAATATTAAAGATATGTATTTTACCTTTAAGAAAAACAATCATTAGTAGATTTTAAGCAGAAAGCCATGATTTCATTTTAGAAAGATCACAATCTAGCTGCTTTGCAGATGGATAGTGACAGTGTATAATGGTAGCTAAGAGGCTAGTACCAGATTTGAGGCAAGAGATGGTAATGGCTTTAAGTAAAGATAGTGGGAGAGGGAGAAAAGGGGGAAGCAAGAGATATTAGGAGGTGGATGAAAGAATTGGTGATTCATTGACTGATTAAAATGGTTAAGGATGTGATAAAGGAAGAGGAAATACCAGAATTATGCCTAATGCAATTATGCCTAAAACAGTGATTCATTGTAAATAGCTGAAATACAGAAAAATGCAGAGAAAGAGCAAAACCATGTTGGGGGTGGAAAATAAAGTAGAAGTGGACATATTGGGGCCATATTTGGTTGATTTGTCCAGTTTTGGTAGCTGTGAGACATCTAAGTGGAAATGTCAAGTAGAGCCATATATATTCAAGTTTGGGAATCAAGAGGGAAATCTGGACCAGAGATGTAGAGTTGAGAGTTGTCAGCATATGAGGTGTCATTGAAACTAAGGATATGGATAGAATGGAAAGGAAGGAAAGCCTAGGACAAAATCCTGAAGATTTATAATATCTCGATGCTGCTCTCCCTGCTTTGGAAGCATCATGAGACTTCAGCTCCTTTTCTTGTTGATCCAGATGCCTGTAGCCTTCTTATGGATAACAATGTGTTCCAAGTAGGTTTTATTAGAAAGCATGATGACATTCCCAATATCCTTTAAGCCTAAGAGTCAACAGTCAACATTTATATTCTTTATGCCCATGCCTAATATTATTTTTTGATTGAGGTAACATTGGTTTGTAGCATTATATAAGTTTCAAGTGTGCAGCATAATAATTTGCCCATCACCCAATGTTTAGTTTCCAGCTGTCAACATGAGATTAACCCCCTTTACCAGTTTCACTTCTTTTCCCCTCTGATGACCACCAATCTGTTGTGTGCCTCTGTTTTTTTTATTGTTTTGTTTCTGTATTTTTTTATATTTCACATATGAGTGAAATCATATGGTAGTGTCATTTTTCATCTAACTTGTTTCATTCACCTTGATACCCTTAAAGTCTATCCATGTTGTTGCAAATGGCAGGATTTTATAATTTTTTTTCATTCATCCATCAATGGACATTTAGGTTGTTTCCATATTTTGGCTACTGTTAATAGTACTGCAATGAACATAAGTGTGCATTTATCTGTTTGAGTTAGTGTTTTTATATTAAGATAAATACCCAGAGGTAGAATTTCTGGATGATATGGTAGTTCTATTTTTTAATAGAGGAATCTCCATACTGTTTTCCATAGTGGCTGGATAGTGAACATTTCCACCAACAATGCATGAGGGTTCCCTTTTCTGCACATTCTCACCAACACTTGTTTCTTGTCTTTTGGATTATTACCTTCTAATAGGTGTGAGCTGATATTGCATTGTAGGTGTGCTTTGCATTTCTTTTATAATGAGTGATCCTGAATACCTTTTCATGTGACTGTTGGCCATGTTTATGTCTTCTTTGGAAAAACGTCTACTCAGATTCTCTGCTCACTTGGATTGTTGTTGTTATTAAGATGTATGAGTTCTTTATATAGTTTGAATATTAACACCTTATGGGATATATGATTTGCAAATATATTTTCCCATTTGATAGGTTGCCTTTTCAGTCTGTTGATGGTGTCCTTTGCTGTGCAGAACCTTTTTACTTTGTTTTAGTCCCATTTGTTTGTTTATTTATTTTATTTTTATTGCTTTTAGAGTACAATCAAAATACCATGGCTAAGACTGATGTCAAGGAGCTTATTTTCTGTGTTTTTTTTGCTAAATATCTTATCATTTGAAGTTTTATATTCAAGTTTTTAATTCATTTTGAGTTAATGTTTGCAAATGGTCTAACAGACTTTATGTAGTAAAGAGATCATTCAAAAACCCTAATCACGGCCTCTGGGAAGGATAGTTCCATTGTACCAGATAATAATGTCTATATATTATATAGTAAGGGAAAATACTTGATCTGTTGCATTAATTAAAGAACTTTAGAAAAGTTGCCTATCCCAATTCTTACTCTCATGACTACTCTTTTAAAGGTGAACAGATCCTTGAACGGAGACTTTGGGACATGTTCAGCATAGTATTTATACTTGAAAAGTGTTAAATTACTCAAAATCATACTTATAGTAGCAATCAAGATTAATTGCAGCTATATTGGGATTACTTATTATTTGTCCTACTTTGGCAGGTACACAAATCCAATTGTACAAGCAATTTCCAGGATCCAAAATGTGAAAGAAAAGTAGGAGGGAAAAGAGGCCATGTAAAACTAGTTGAAATAGCATTTAAAATAAATCTTTAACCAGATGGATATCTAAAATTTCCTTTCCGTAAAGGAGCTGATTCTGAACAGATTGTATATGTGTCTCACTGGTGGAAGTGGATTATCTATCTTGAATTGGATTGTGATGACGATGACCCTATTCTAAGTAAACCAAATCCTTTGAACTATGTAATGAGGTCAGGAGGAACATTCGCCTGAGAACAACAGATTGCAATGACTGAAATTATTTCACTAATGTTTTATCCAGCCTCTTTTCTCCATGTACATAATGTTGTGGTTTTGTCCTGCAGAGATTCCTGATCCTGTAGTTGTGTGTGCTATCTCTCTTTTCTGATTATTTATTTTTATTTTTATAAGTAAAGCTGAATGAGTGGCAGGAAGCTGCGAAATCTGTCTTACAAAAAGGTGATTGTGGAAGAGTCTAGAATCTTTATTATGTTTGCAGCAGGATTGCAGAAAAATAATGAGCAAACGTTTAACTGATTCATTCTTATTTCTTCTTCAGGCCGTGAGGAGGCAAAAGTTGCTTGAACAGAGTATCCAGTCCGCCCAGGAAATTGAAAAATCCTTGCATTTAATTCAGGAGTCCCTCTCATCCATTGACAAGCAGTTGGCAGCTTATATTGCAGACAAAGTGGATGCAGCGCAAATGCCTCAGGAAGCCCAGGCAAGTAGACTGGGAATGAGTTTCTGTTCCTTTGTTTTTTATTATCAGAACAAGATATTGCTGAATTTCCCACTTATATCTTATTCAATTAGTTAGTTGTACAGAAGGTCATTTGATTGAGTTGATTGGACAATGTAGAGGTGAAGGGAGAAAGAGAGCTCTAGATTAGCACTGTAAGATTTATTTTTAAAAATATGTAATGATAGGAATTTGAATACAGACACATACAAGACAGGGTCACTGTCACACTGAAGTCTGCTCTTTCTCAATATTTTCTGAGTCGTATCATTAAACCATGAAAAAAACATAGGAATTTAAATTGTAAAGAAAATATTTTAATGGTGCTATTGAAAATGCAGGATCAAACATTTTATCAACTCATTTTTGTTATCTTGTGATTGCAAGCCATATTAAATCTATATTTTCATACAGTTAATGTGTTGTGAGTAGTTAATAAAAAGAACTTAGATATGGGTCTGCATTTTATCACTAATCATACTATATTTACTCACACACGTTCAACTATTCAATCTGATGATAAAATATGTTAAAAGTTTTTCTAGAATGAGAGTTAAAAAAGTAATGAAAATAAGTTGACTTTATACTTAGTAAATTTAGGCTACATCTAAATTAACTCGCATCTTGGAAAGTATTTTTAAAACTTAGTAGTAAATTTGAGATAGAGAAAAGCTATTACTGTCATAGAAAAAGAATGGGAACTTTTAGGGAAAAAATCTTGTTCAGCTGTAAAGGACCCTACATGTTTTCTTCCATTTATATATGAATGCAGGATTCTATAAAAATTAATATAACATAGTAGTTAATTTGTAATAATTTAGCACAACTTATTTAAAAAAAGTTATATTAATAATATGAAATATAGACATTCAAAATACTTGTGAATAACAACACACAGATAAATTAAGAAATTTCAAATCTACTTGAACAAAGAGATTTTTGAGTGCTAACAAGCTCCAATGCAATTTTTCATGCATTTCTGGTTGCACCTACATATTCAATACAATTCTTGATTTTGAATTCTCCAAGTGGTAATATATAGTACTGGAAAAAGCAACCCCCCCTGAAAACTTTTGAAATATTCTTCACCATGATTTTCGTTTAAGATGACAGCAAATGAATTGTTTTCTCAAACAGAATTATCAAGTACCCAGATATACTTCAAGGATTGCATTTACTGAAGCTCAATTTGAAAGAAACAAGTAGAAAATAAAGAGGTTGTCTGTGAAATCAGAACTCAAGCACAATGTGTCATACCAGGAACACAGAAAGAATTCCACCAAAATGACACTTTTCTAAGAATAAATAATGGGGCCTTATTTTAATACTTTGTATTAATAAAAAGAACAGTTTCTTTGGATTTTCATAAAAGCTCATTGCTCATTAAAAGATTAGCAGCCTTAGCTTTCCCTTTTCCAAAACTGAGTACTTGCTTTAATATATCACTGAGAGGCAGGGTAGAAGGAATGACATTACCATATTTGGTCATCTTCTGTATGTGCTCAGATTTCCTGTCACAAACGGGCCTCATGGATTTGTGGATGTCTGTCTCCACCGTGTGGTATACTAGCAGTTTTGCTACTAAATATATATATTTGTTAATGATAACTTCTTTTGCTGCCTTTTAAGATTGTTTGAGCTTCTCAAATGTAAAAAAAAAAAATCTCAACATTTAGGGAGTGTATAAAATGTGTACAACTTTTGACAGGTAAACTCTTATAGTATATAAAAGTAGTTGTAAATCAAGGTTCTTCCTTGCATTTCATTTGCACTTATAACTCTAGGGCAGGAATGAGCTTCCCACTTCCCCCAAACATTAATTGATCAGTTCTCTATCATGATTAGAGAATAAGGTCTTTTGATGTTAAATTAGATTCAAAATATTTTACTTTTTTGTTTTGTGATATGAGCTTGGAGGAATAAAGTTTACTTTTTTAGATAGTAAAACTACATACTGCGAGAGTACCAGAACATGTGTTCAACTGAATATTTTCTTTAAAATAATAACCCTTAAACCAAAATCTTATATCATATGACCATAGCATCAGCTTCCCAATGCCTGTCCATGTAAAGAGAGATTTTTTTTTAAATTAAAATACGTATTTCAGATGACATCTGATAGATTCAAACAGAGGAAAGCAAATAAGGAAAACTTTTCTAGTATAGAAATCTTTCTCGGGAATGTTAGAGCTATTTAAAAAGTAGTATGATTAAAATATAAAAGCTATGAGTGTTTCTTTCTTTATTCTCTGTTTCCTGAAGAGCACACTAAAACATAGAGATCTTGTTTTAGCCCCTATGGTCTTGAAGAAACAATTCCCAGTACCTATGCTGCACCCTAGGCCAGTCACATCGGAATCTCTGGATAGACTCAGTCATCACAATTTTCAAAACCTCCCCCCTGCCCAGTTATTCTAATGTATAGCCAATGCTAAGGGCAACTGTGGGTATTACATTACTGGTAATGGTTGAATGTCTCCAGTACTTTTTTCACATCACATTTCTTACCACTCTTTGATAAAGATTCCCAGCTATAGCTGTGTCAAGATTTCAATGGGAGGGAGTCCTGGTGGAAATCAAACTACTGGTGACTTTCTCTCCTACTTTAATTGTCCCCTTACGCTTACGAGAAATGGGTGAAGGTAGACAACATAGCTGAGAACTCCTGTATGAACAAATTAATTTGGACAAGTAGAATTTTCAATATGGATCTTTGAGGATGAACTCATTTTGATTTTATTATTTACTGTTTCTTCCTCATTTCACATATGATGATGCGTTTCTAAATCATTGTTGGAGTTGTCATAATTAAGTGTAATGCTTAAAATTATAAAGATACTTTAATTTGCACTTTTTCAGTAATTTCATATTTTGAATTTCTAACATGTAAGAACAGTTCCACATGAGTGCCTATTAATAATCTACATATTATGTGCTGATTATGTACAATTTATAGATGAAAACATGATCCTGTTACATAAATAACAAAATGAAGCATTGGGGTTGCTTCACAGTTATTTCAATAGTTAAACTGTCCTTTTACTTTTATCTGGCAGATTCTGATCTCATCTTTTGTAACCTCATGTCCCCATAGTATATGTATGTGTATGAGTAACAGAAAAAAATTAGAGCAATTTAGGAAGAAAACACATTATCATCAAATAAGAGGGCTTCTTAAACAATATATAAAAGTGTTCTTATATTTTGCTCAACCAACTAGGACTTAGTGTATTTCAGGTCCACCAAAACCAGATTTCTTCCTTCCATCTCTTTTTTTTCATACGATTAATAATGTGACTAAAACAGTATCAGTAGGTAGAAAAGAGGGATTTTCGCTTTTCTAAAGAAAGCTGTTAATTTTATTGTGTAAATAGGCACATTTGATCAACCAAATAATTTATATGCATATATGCAAAACCTATGAACACAGACCATAGAGTAGTGAAGGCCTGGGATGGGGAATAAAAGTAGGCTAGAAGAGGTCAAGGGGGAAAAAAGAGGACATCCTATCTAATAAAAGAGTAATATGCAAATTGACTGTCACTTCAAAACATAAGATGGCTGCCCCTATGTGGACACAAGATGGCTGCCACAAGATGGCCATCAGGGAAGGGCAGTTGGGAGGGACCAGGCCTGCAAGGGAGGGCTGTTGGGGGTGATCAAGCCTGAAAAGAAGGGCAGTTAGAGGTGACCAAGCCAGCAGGGGAGGACAGTGGGGGGGGAATCAGGCCTTTAGGGGAGGGCAGTTGAGGGGACCAAACCAGCAGGGGAGAGCAGTTAGGGTCTATGAGTTTGACAGGGGAAGGCAGTTAGGGGTGACTGAGTCAGCACGGGAGGGCAGTTGGGTCAACCAGGCTGGAAGGGGAGGGCAGTTAGGGGTGACCAGGCTGGCAAGAGAGGGCAGTTAGGCATCAATCGGGCTGGCAGGGGAGTGGTTAGGTGGTGATCTGGCTGGCAGGCAGAAGCAGTTAGGGGCAATCAGGAAGGCAGGCAGGCAAGCAGTTGGGAGCCAGCCCAGGTGGGATTGGGCCTAAACAGGCAGTTGGACATCCCTCAAGGGGTCCCAGATTAGAGAGGGTGCAGGCTTGGCTGAGGGACATCCTCCTATGCACGGATTTTGTGTGCCAGGTCTCTAGTCTATAATAAGAAAAGTGTAATATGCTAATTAGACCAGATGCCCTTTGGATGACACCAGGGCTTTGAGGGAAGTCTGGGTCCTGGGTGCCAGAGGGAAGTTGATACAGTCAGCCAGGGGAAGTGAGGCCTATTCTTCCACGAATTTTGTGCATTGGGCCTCTAGTATATAATACTTTTAACAATAAAGATTTAAAACAAACAAAATTGGGGTTCCAATGGTAAATTCTACAGAGCCATAGCAGAAATACTGTAGTTTATTTACCTAGCGGTGCAGATGTAACGGTAAACACAGTGCAATTCATTTTAAGTCTTTTTTAACATTGAAATGCTACCTCTGTATGTTACTACATAGAACTCATTTCTCCCTTATTTAGAATGCCTCTTAGTGTTATTTTGATGTTTAATTGTGTGGGAGGTAATCACAAGTAAGAGTTGCAAAAGATGCAGGAGATTACAAACATGCTACACATCATTGACTGTACTTGGAAACACTGTATATTATCATGTCCTCACAGGATATATAATAAAGAGATGCACATCTTTAATATTATAAACTCAGAAGTGCATTTCTTAATTTTGCCATTACATTATATCATCCCTTTGGGAAAAATCTCTACAAATTCTAAATACAAAAGTGAAACTAGAAGCATCATACTGTGGTCACATTGAAAACCCTTGCAGTACTCTGAGGAATTTGAAATTATTTCAATTCACCCCATTTTCCTCGTTTTCTCTTACTCAAATGGATATTTATTCCTAAAACAGGTGACAGAGAAGTTATGACTCTACAAAGCATACCCAGATAATGCTTGTCATAGCACACCCTGTTTTTTTTTGAATTGTTGACAATATTACAGCTATTTTCCATTCCTCCCACCCTTTGCCCCTCTCCACCCAGCCCCTGTCCTACCCCAAACCTTCCCCACACTATTGTCTGTGTCTATGCATAATTCATATATGAATATTAAATTCTTGGGTTAATCTCTTCATGTCACCCCAACCCCACTTCCCTCTGAGATCAGTCAGTCTACTCCATGCATCCTATGTCTCTCACCTATTTTGTTCTTGACTTTATTTTGTTCATTATATTCCACACATAAATGAGGACCTGTGATATTTGTCTTTCTCTGACTGGCTTATTTCACTTAGTATAATAATCTCCAGACTCATCCATGCTACCACAAAGGGTACAGGATCCTTTTTATAGCTGCATAATATTCCATTGTGTTTATTTTCTTTTTAGCATTTATGACTATCGGGAACCTCATTTTATTTTTCATTAGGATATTGTTTTCTCTACCAACACCCATTTCCTACCCACCCAGGGTTAGTTACAAGAAAGCAGGACTGCATAGCAGGTACTCAATAAATATTTGATGAATTCATTCAATTCTACAGAGATTTAGTCACTAATTATGTGCCAGATAAATATCCTAGGAACAGTTAAGGAAACAAGTGGACAAACAGTGCATCTGTCCATCTTGACATAGTGTTTTTTGATACTGTCAAGGTTTGGAACTTTGAAAAGATTTCCAAAATATTTACGTAGTATACCATAAAATTTTTCACCTGTCATGAACTGATTACTGGAAATTACACATTCCAGACTTTCTCTGTATTACATACTTTTCATGGACTGCTCACAAAGCATCCACATTATTTTATTTTATTTTTTACAACAACATAATGAAATAGATAAGTTGAATATTTATGTGCAAGAGAGCATTTGAACAGGCTATATTAGTGATGGGGATGAGGATGTGGAGTGACACAAATGCACTCACAGGATCATTTGGGGGGCTTAGAAATGTTCTAAAAATCAAATCATGGTTATGGTTGCACAACTCCAAATATTACTAAAATTCATTGAATTTTACATCCATTGAATTCTATGGTATGCAAATTATACCACAATAAAGCTAATTTTAAAAGACACTATTAATTGAGAATATTTCAAGTAGTGTGTTTAAAAAATAACTTCAACTTGCCATGAAATTTCACTCTATTTTTTTCTTTACATGCAGGAAAAGGTGAAATGTGAGGAATTTTGTTAAATAACCTGGAATTAACTTAAATTATGATTATTTATCAATAACCATAATGGTGTTCAGTATAAAAGCCAATCATAATGCTTCAATTGTTCATACTCTAATAAATTTAATGTACTTCTAAAATATTTTTACTGATGGTGGTACTTTAACTTAAATCTTCTTTCTCCACTTTGATAATTATCTCTCTATCAAGAAAAATTAAACCTACAGCTTCTATAGTGCCCCAATATTTCTATTCAGATATCCAAATTTCCCCCCCAAAGTTTTGTCTTCACTTACCTAATTTGGAAAGTAACTATAATTTGAAAATGCACTTTTATAAAGACCTATTGTATTATCATCACTTTTATCATTATTATAACTAAGAAGAATATCATTTCTCAGCTGTATTACAAGGAATAATAATTCCACACAATGTTTGCTTTGTAATTTATAAGGGTCTTTCATCAAGTTTTCTTCCAAAAATTAACATGTTGTATGAACCTTCTAGAAATTTATAGTAACCTTGTATTTTTTTTTCAGGCTTAAAAGTTTAACCCAGACTTAATACACTATAGAAACTTGTTTTTCCAGAAATCTGGGAATATACCACAGAACTCATATGTCAAGGAAAAATGTCAAGGGAAACACTAAAATAGAATATTTCTTTCATATCACTCATACCCTCAGAACGGAAGAAGATAGTGATCAGTTAAGTTCCTAAAATGATACTCCACCAAAGTACTTATGACTGAACTAAGTCGATAGGTAAATTTATTTTAGTGATATTAAATGTTTGCCATTCTGCCCCGGCCAGTGGGGCTTGGTTGGTTGGGTGTCGGCCAGACCACTGAAAGGTGGCTGTTTCAGTTCTGGTCAGTGCCTCTACCTAGGTTGCTGGTTCCATTCACAGTGAGGGGCATGCAGAAGGTAGCTGAGCAATGATAGACTCTTGAATCAAGGTTTCTCTCTCTCCTCTCTCTCTTTAGAAATCAATAAACTGTTCTTTTAAAAAATTAAAATAAATAAAATGCCATTGCATAATTTTTCACACATATACATATATGTATCTATATGTATAAATATACACATATACAAATATGTGTGTGTGTGTGTGTGTGTGTGTGTGTGTATGAATGAATTGAGGATTCTAATATAACTCATTTACCTGAAATACACTGTGGTCAAGTTGTTAAATTATAACAAGCTCTTTGCCTGATAAATATTCCTGATAAAAGTAAACCTGCTTTATCTTATAAAACTTAATTTTAGATACTATGCTTTCTAATTCTTCCAATTAACTTATAGGACTTTTTTTTTTTTTACAAACGGTGATAAAAAGCTGTGTGAATTTCTTCTTACATTTTTTTACTTACTAAGTTAGTACAAAGTATAATCTGAAACTTTTCAAAATCATCTGCCCATGAGCATTATTACACTTTAATGTTCTCCATATTTTAAAAGTAAAAAAATTTACAAGATATTTAGTATATTTTTTCCTTAAATTTTGTATGTGTTCTATATGGACATTTTTCCTTCTAAAGGATGCAAGTTAAAAATTGCTAATGTTTAAAAATGACTAATCTAACAGTGTTACATTTCTCTATTAATGGTCTCAATATGACATCTAATACTTTTCCTTTTGAAACATTTTAGTTATTTTCTCTGACATAATTTTTTTTCGACATCACAAAAACTCTAATAATTATTTTATATAAAGTCTCCTTTATTCCATTAAACACTTTAGACAGCTACAGCTTAATTTTGCTTGCCATTTTCTGTCATTAATTTGATGTATGAGAATGTCTTATGAGGTAAATCCTGATAAAAAGCACTGCTCTCAGCTCAGTTAATTGTAAAGTGCTCTATTGGAAATGTCATTAATGTTTAATTGATTTTTAGTTCTATATTTCTCCCTTTACAATTTTAATGGAAAAAATGGTTATTTCTATTTCCATTGTTGTTTCCTACTTTTAATAGATAGTGCTAGTTAAGAACATAATTACTGTATTGTCAAATGACTTTTTGGTAATGGCATGATGATGTAATTTAAGTTATATTTTTTTTCACCTTTATGGAAATAAAATCTAGTGATCCTGAAAGGTATAGGAATGAGAATGCTTTTTAAAGCACACATAGGTTTTCAAAATCAGCAGCCCCTGTGTTGCTAGGTCATTTCATTTTATTTCTCTTGGAAATTACTCATTTTATTTGAAGCCAAGCTGATAATTTCACCAGATCAATTGTTTATTTTATTTGAACACATATCCTGATAGATGTACATTTTAGGTGAAAATACAAGTCAAATTGTATAGCCTTATTCAGATCTTTAGCAGATCTTATTGGTAGCCAAGTGAGGAAATAATTTTCCTTTGGTTAAATTTTCCATTCTCAATGTTTTCTTTTACAATATAACATTTTTTCACTGTCCGGCCATAATGTCAGGAAAGATGATGAAGTGTTTGTCTTTTTTTATTAAAGGAATATTAAAATAAGAGATCATACATTCTGCCTGCAAGTTTCCAAAATACTCTATTTTAAACAAATACTATTTATCTGTTTCACAATACTTGTAAGTCTGCCCTAAAGTCATTAGCATTTTTAATAGTTTACAGAATAATATTCTGATAAAGTTAAATAAAAGTAGATGTTAAACAGTATCCTAAATACAAATTAAAAATGTATTATCAGTTGAAAGTAAGAATTGAGGCATTTATTTGTAAAGGTGCTAACTAAATGTGTGATGCATGAAGTATAACTTCCCGAAGTAGAATTAATTGGAATTATATATCAATTTTAGCTGATAACTTTAATAACGGATTGGATTGCTTTTCCTGAATATAGTCATTACATATAATTAGAAGTATAAAGTTTAATTTGAAAAAAAGAACTACTTCCCTCTTGGATATCACAATGTATATGAACATATAAAACACTGAGGAGTTCTGTGTTACAGACACTTGTTTATCCTTAATTTCTAAAATATATTTTGCCACTGGGCTCTTTTCATGTATAATGTACTTAATTTATAAATAAATTTATATCTCTAATCATATTGGAACAGTAGTACAAATATGAGAATTTTTCAGGAAATACTGCCTATAAATTATCCTAAAATCTCAGTTTTATATGATATTCAACCATTATTATTTTCAATTTTAATAGTTTTAGCAGTGATGAAACTTTAAAACTACAGATGTTCTCAAGAGTCTAACTACTTGATATACTAATAACTGTGAATATCTCAGAGCCCATGAAATCCTTTGCATTGAGTTCCAAATTGCCAAAGTTTTCTTTCACAAGTTATGTGGTTCTTCTTATCCTCTGGTGATAGATACAAGTTCAGTTTTTGCTTGTGTGGTATAAGTCATTATTTTTTCCATTGCTTATGAGCCATAACCACAGTATGGCTTATTTGTCAAAATGTGGAATTTATTATCAGAATATCTGTTTCAATGATCACTTAAGTTATCTCAGCTTTGTTTTATAATGCCAAGCAACAAGAGGCAGCTTTGGGGAGGGGGTAATCTTTAAGAAACAAATAGAAAATAGAAAATTAGATGTTACGTTGTAGAAGAGTCTTCAGCAAGTAAAGGGCCCAGAAACTTAAGGCTCAATAGCTTCACACTAATTCCAATTCCTCTTTTATAAAGTAAGTCTTACTCCCCCCACACTCAGTCTTCCATTCCAGCATGTAGAGTGTGTGAAATGAAGTACACACACTCTTTATGCTGGAAACCCAATCTTTGCTAGCATGGTTCACAGCCTGGCATGAGATCCCATTTTCTTATTTCCTATCCATTAAAACTTCTTCTCAGCCATATGCAGGTTAAATTATTCCAACTTCTTAAAATGTTACCAGATCCTGTAGTAGAAATTATTTTTCCCTTCTCTTTTATTGCAGAGCATGAGATTTTCTATTGCACACTTCTGCTTTGTGATTTAATTTTATCTCTATGCTCTGTCTCCCAAGAGCAAAAAGTGTCTTAAATTGGGGACACTGCTTTTGTTCTCACTATGTGGGAATTGAGTAGTAGATTCAGAACTTGTTTTATGAATCAAATTAATAAACTAAATACTATTAATATGCAAATAAGATTTTAAATGGTGTTTTTTTTTCTCTAATAAATGTCCATTTGGGGATACTTTTATTTGTTAATCATAATGTAAGAGGTGATTTAGTTGGGCATTGAGTTTGGTATTTTCTAGGTATATTACCTTGGACAAGTCATTATCTCTACCCTCCATTTGTAATGAGGATGATAAATAGTTTGAGCAGGTGATTAAATAAATTTATGTGAACCATTGGTACATAAGCTCATGCAAACATCTGTTTGGGTGATGGGGATAATGATGATTTCCTTCAGAGCTCTTCTCTTTTCCCTCTAGTGTAAAAGGTTGAATTAATATCATTTTCTTCTCTACTCAACTACTTGAGTGTTGACCAGATGAGAGAGTTTTAAAACCATGTTAACTGATACTGTTACAGATGTATTATTTGGTCCTTCTGCTCTTTCTGACTGCCTTTTGTAGCTTTCCCTCATCAGTTTCTTTTATCAGTTTCCACTATGGCTATTCAAGATTGATCAGTTTCTAACTCCTTAACTCCCCTTTCTCACCAAGGTTTTTCTCCTCATAAACAAGTCATAAATGATGACATTGACAAGGTATGACTACATATTTGTGCAAACAACTTGAACAGGCATTTTCACATATGCAATCACATCTAATCTCTTTACCAAAATGGTTATAGCTGTCTACTCACGGACATGAGCATTTCTCCAGATACAGTGCCTAAAAATTGTGACAATGCTTCATTGCTGGCTTGTTACGATCATTTTCAGTTTAGAATTGAGAAAATTGGGGTTCAGAAAGGTTTGGTGCTTTCTCTACAGGAAGTTATTAAGTATAAACAGACAAAAGGCAAAACCCATTGTGGCATTAACTTCCCTTTACTATTTCCATAGTTTCCCTGAAATTTAATTGAAAAAAAAATGGCATAGAATAAATGAGTACAGATCACTATTAAGGAATGCTGTCCACATGCAACTTCCTTATTATATCTTATCCTTGTCACAGTGAGGTTTTTCATAAAAGTTAACATATTGTCTTTGTTCAGATGTGAGTGTTGATTCAATGATAAAAGAATATCAGTTTTACATATTGGATATAGATATTCCCTACTGAAAATAATATCTGAAATATCTTGTTTATTATCACTAATTCAAAAGAATAACATATAAAAACACATTAGTAGAGGAATAAGTCATTTGATTTTTGATGACTTCTTGGCCAGTAAAAATATATATATATATATGATTATATATATATAATCATTTTTTATTTTTAATTTATATTTTTATTCAGAAACTAAAGGAGAGGGATAGAGAGGTAGAAACATCATTGATGAGAGAGAATGATCGATTGGCTGCCTCCTGCACACTACACACTGGGAGATTGAGCCCACAACCCAGGCATGTACTCTGACCAGGAATTGAGCCATCACCTCCTGGTTCATAGGTCAATGCTCAACCACTGAGCCACGCCAGCTGGGCGATATATACTATCATTTTAAAAGAGGCTATATTGTAACAATATTTTAAGACAGTTTCTGAATTCTGTCCTCTTGGAAAGTAAACTGTTCATTGTAATAACTTGCAGTAGCATGCTAATAATGCTGTTCTCCCGACAGAAAATCCAATCAGATTTGACAAGTCACGAGATCAGTTTAGAAGAAATGAAGAAACGTCACCAGGAAAGGGAGCCTGCCCCAAGAATGCTATCCCAAATTGACGTGGCTCAGGTACATATGTTTGTAAAAACTAAGTAACTTGTTTCTGGTCGGTATCAAAACATAATCTATATTAGACAACTAGATTGTTAGATAAATTGGATTTGAGGGTATTTTTTAAAAAACTACAGTATGTTATATAAATGATACAGATTTTTGGGGGTTGTACATTTTAAGGATAAAATAGGTTAACAAGTTATCTTTTATTATATTATAATAATTGGTGAATTCTCTCAAATGCACTTTTTTTGTGCTGGACAAATGGAAAAAAACAATTGTTTTGGTGTGTGTTTAGTCATTGTAATTAAAACTGAAATATGACTGATTATTGTTTGGGAGGCAAAAATTAAATTGGTGCTTTCTAACATTTACAGAAAAAATTGCAAGAGGTTTCCATGAAGTTTCGGTTATTCCAGAAGCCAGCCAATTTTGAACAGCGTCTACAGGAAAGTAAGATGATTTTAGATGAAGTGAAGATGCACTTGCCTGCATTGGAAACAAAGAGCATTGAACAGGAAGTAGTACAGTCACAGTTAAACCACTGTGTGGTACGTATTTCTGGTGACAGATACTCAGCTAGCCACTGCATTTATTAAGAAGTGTTTGATGGTACTCTTTTATAACAGGAAATTGTTTTAAGATAACGATAAAATTCACTATATAAGGTTAAGAACAAAAATTAGCACAGATGGATTAAATATAAGAAATTTACTGAAATAGTAGACATTTATTATCCCTTCTGTGTGTATCTGTTTTGATCCCAAAATTTCTCTAAGTACTGTGCAGAATATAAAAGAACATCTTCATTATTTAATTCTTAAATACGTATATTTTTAATGGAAATACTGAAAATAAATGCCGTAAGTCCTCACCATCATGGATAGGTTCTGCAACTTTAAGCAAAATGAAGTGTAACGAAACTAGTTTTACCATAGGATAATTGATATTAACAAGAATTAAGTTCCTATAGTATCTCATCAATGTTATAAAGAAATGTTGAATGAAATGACATGATTTGAGGACCTGCTCGGTATTAGCCTGGAAACAGCAACAACCATAGTTGCAATAATAAAACAACATGCCAGATATGAGTACCAAGTATGCTTAGTGATCTACACAATTAACCTTGAATTCTCAAGACCACAGATGAAACAAGGGAAGTTAAAGACAAGAGGTGAAGAAGGGCAAAAGTAAGATTTCAATCGAAGCACTCTTACTCCAAACCTTAGGATCTTTCCATTAAACACCGGTGCTGGATTTATACTGCATGGCCAGATTATTACCCATTCAGAGATCATAATAGCCTGGCCCCTCAGCGTATACTGAAATGCCACTGTTCCACAAAGACAGAACAAAAAGTCTCAGATGTGGGGAGGCTCCCATTGAGGGTGAGAGGAAGATGGTAGGGGCAATACTGGATAGTTTGGGTGTGTTATGGATGCAGAATCTGAGGGGGAAGCTGACCTTGGAGTTCCTTCATCTCAGAGTGTTTTATCCCAATAGCACATCCACACAAGTGCTTCTCTTGACATTTCTTAAAACTGGGAGAAAAAGAAAATTGTTTATCCTTCATGATGGCCTGGAGAACATCGGAGACCAGCAGAAATCTACCATGGTCAAAGGCAAATAAAGCACTACAGCAAAGACAAGATGTGTTATTTGGCAAAATTGATTTGATTCAAGGAACATCTGTTGACCAGGCTTTGGCTCAATTTAAATTTAGTGACAAAAAAAAAGAAGAAGAAAGGAGCCCAAACAATTAATGAGATTCTTTTTAAAAAATATATTTGTATCGATTTCAGAGAGGGAGAGAGAAGTAAAATGATGAGAGAGAATTATTGATCAGCTGCCACCTGCAGGACCCCTACTGGGGATTGAGCCTGCACCAGGAGCATGTGCCCTTGACTGGAATCAAACCCAGGACACTTTAGTCTGTAGGCCGACACTCTATCCACTGAGCAACTGGTTAGGGCAACAAGATTTTTTTTTTTTTTTAGCTGAACAAGATATGGCATTAAGAGACCACAATGTGGAATTCAGATCCAATTTATACATCGCTGAGTCCACCTCACGGCGAAACCAATGCCTAAAATGCATTCGATACGCTTTGGGATCATGGAGATTTATTGCCATTATTTTGTAAAGTTGTTGGAAGTCCTCCCACCTCCACCCGAAGCACTAAAGCCAATCAAGCCAAAGAGTATATACAGGAGCTTTGAAAGCAAACCACCATTCACATTTTGATGGGGGAATTCAGGCTCCATAGTGTATACAGTTTGCCATTTATTTCCTAAAAACCAGCAGTATTTAAAGACAAATATTTTTTAGTAAAAAAGCCACAGACAGGATAATTAGCCCAAAGTGTAAATCTCCAGTGGACTTTGGAATTTGCAGCAGTGCCCTTTGTTGCTATTATTAGAAATCCACCAGGTCATATTGCTTCTCTGACAACATAAAGCTGAATTATGAGGACCTATACTGGAGTAATGGAAATATTATTATAACTCTATGTGTTCAATGGACTCTTAAGGTAGAAATCACCTACAATAAAAATGCTGAATGTTATTAACATTAAAGGGAAAAATGTTTATATATGTAGTACTTTATGTTTTAAGGATAGTTTCTGCATCTGCTTCATAGCATAAATGTAAAAGAGGCCTTTAGTACATTTCAGTCATATTATTATGAATGGGAAAATATAATATTGATAAAAAGCTTTACATATTGTAAAATATTAGGAATTTTACATGTGATAACATTTTTATAATACAGATTGCATTTTACTGATATAATTATTATACATATTCTTAGCACCAAAAGAAATTACTAATTTTTTAAATTTAATTGATTTTTAGAGTGAAGAAAGCAGGGAGGGAAGGAGAGTGGGAGAGAGAGAAAGAGAAATGAGAGAGAAACATCAAAACATGGATTGGTTGCCTCCCACACAAACCCTGACCAGGATCGAACCCGCCACCTTTTGGTGTATGGGTTAACTCTCCAACTAAGCCACATCAATCAGGGCCCAAAAGAAAATTTGAATATAATAATGTATAGTTATTAGTTGATATAAGATGCATAATGTTAGGAGTATATGGGGACATATGTCTTCTTAAATATTGCACAAAGAATTAAAGGCAAAATGACCCAAGTACACTATTGTTATGAGTAAATATATTTGCAAAGGGAGAGCTATTTTTTATTTTCTTCTAGGAAGAGGTCTCTAATGGTACCTCATAAAGTTTGCCTGATACTAACTAGAAGCTGAAAACAACCTGATAGGTGCCCAGCTGTGACTGTGCCCTGATTCAGTGCATAGGAAAGAGCTGAAAGTGCTTACACAATTCATTTCTGGTTATTGTTTGAATGTCAAGAGTAGATCAACTAGTCCTTTCATAATGACATGTTTTCTTTACAACTTTTAGATTTTTTCAACACTTAAGATGCTATATTGCATATAATATAGTCATGGCCTGTGCCTTCAATAAATTTTTATTTTGTTAAAAAAATCAGCGCAAATAAATAGAAAGAGTATGTTCTAAAATAGTAATACATGTTTTCTCTGCCTATTGGAAAACATGATGTTAATGAATACTAATGCTTTGAATGAGCCTCCATCATAAAAGTAAATAATGATTTTTTTTAATTTGAAGAGCAACTAATTTGGAAGTATTTCTGATTCCAAAATTCACAAAGTTGATTTCTAGCATGACAATTAAAATTTTGAATGTTTCTAAATACCCAGATATGTCTATAATTTCTAAGATGGAAGTAAAGTAAAATACAAAAGCAAATATGCCCAGAGTGTCAGCCTGCTGACTGAAGAGTCCTGGGTTCAATTCCGGTCAAAGGCACATGCATGGGTTGTGGGCTTGATCTCCAGTAGAGAGCAGGCAGGAGCCAGGCAATCAATGATTCTCTCTCATCATTTATTTTTCTATCTTTCCCTCTCCATTCCTCTCCAAAATCAATAAAGATATATTTTTTAAAAAAGTAAATCACAATAGCTAAAATTTGGAAATATCTCAAGTGCCCATCAGCAGATGAAAGTGGATAAAAAAGCTGTGGTACATTTATACCATGGAATACTACATGGCTGTAAAAGAGAAGGAAGTCGACATTTGCAACATCATGGAGGGACCTGGAGAGTATTAGGCTAAGTGAAATAAGCCAGTCAAAGAAGAAGTATCACATGATCTCACTCCTATGTGGAATCTAATGAACAAAATAAACTGATGAACAAAATAGATCCAGAGACAGAAGCATGGAACACACTGAGGAATCTCAGAGGGAGGGAAGAGTGGGGTGGGTGGGTGGGAAGAGATTAATGGGGGGAATTTATGTGCATATATTTGTAGCCCATGGACATAGACAATGGTGTGGTGAAGGCCTGGGAGGGGCAGGTGGAGGGTGGAGGGCGGTCAATGGGGAAAACAAACAAAGGACACATCTGTAATACTTCCAACAATAAAGATGAATTAAAAAATAGATAAACAAACAAAAGCAAATTATGTGGAAAGCTCAGACAAAACTCACAATTATTGATAAAGGAATATTTATTTCAAATAATCATCAGATGGGGTTAAGATGGAAATAGATAGATTATGTGTATAGCCTTAATGAATAAGATAACTGCTCAGCCCTTACAAAACATTTTTATACATTGATTTTAAATGGGAAAGAGAAAACAAACCCAATTTATCTTCTAATTCCAAAAAATATAAAAGCAATTACCTACCAGCAAGTTTATTTCTTAGTACCAGTGAAATAAATAGTTGTCATTCAGACTTAACCCCTGACCAAATTAAAGCAGCAAAAGTATAATGTAAGGTATGATATATGCATGTATGCATAGATACATATCTACATATGTTTATGCATGCATGTATGCATACAAGCACACATACATTTCCAGGAAAATAACTGCAAGGCAAAGTTATAATACTTGTTCCACAAAGCTTTGTTATGGCAGTATACTTCATGAAGCAATGTATGTGTTGTTTGTAGTTATGATGTACATGTGAGTTTTAAATAACATATTTATATCTGTCTATTGTTAATTGATCAGCCCCATTAAAATAGCTTTGTATAAGCTAACATGTAGAAACTTTCCTTCCTTACGTCTCAATGATTTAATATACCAAAAGTATGATTTGGAAATTTAGATATTTTATCACCACTAAAATATAAGCACCATGAGAGCAATATTGAACATGTCTGTCTTGGTTATGACTGATTCTCTAGTCACTCAGATACTATGTGGAATGTAGTAAGCACTCCATAAATATCTTGTGAATGAGTAAATAAAATTTTCCAAACTGACAACTAGAATTATATAACTATAACATTAAAATACTGTATATCAACCATCCTTAAATGAAAAATAGAATAAAATATATAAATAAATAATATCTAGAAATTAGCTTTACAGATTTGTATTGAAGAAATAAATATATATGTGATGCACTCTTACTTTAGTAAGAATAACTAAACTATACATGTCTATAAGTGTATATATTATTGCAAATGGGAACTTGAAATAAACAAAAATGCAAAAGCTAGATGTTGATCACAGGTGCAAAACTTATCCCCCTTAAAAGTATAAACATGAAATAGCAATTAAGGTGACCTCTGTCCCTGTTTCTTTTTATTAATAACAGTATGCGTTAGAGAATGTTGCTTCTTCTTATGTTTTGTTTTTGCTTTAAATTAGAACTTGTATAAAAGTCTGAGTGAAGTGAAGTCTGAAGTGGAGATGGTGATAAAAACTGGACGTCAGATTGTACAGAAGAAACAGACGGAAAATCCTAAAGAGCTTGATGAAAGAATAACAGCTTTGAAATTGCATTATAATGAGCTGGGAGCGAAGGTATGTGCACTGAAACCATAAGTACTGGCTTCTTCCCACTTTCCTTATAAATCATAAAGCTAGATGGCAGTAATTATGTACAATAAATATCTTAGAAATTCTTAATGCCTTTCAATAGATAGATTGATGCAGATATACATTCATACATATATATACATAGAGATTGAGATAGATTCCCATGTGCAATTCTTAAGAAAAAATAAGTTATCAATGAAAATCTCCCAGTCTACATTAAAATATTTAAAGTTTAGAGAGATTGTTATTGGTCCATCAGATTGTTCTAAAAAGGTCACTTTGTTTTTTTCCCCATTTTTTTTAATGTGTTACATGTGTACATATCTTCCCATTGCCCCCCTCACCCCATTCCAATACATGCCCTCACCCCACCAGTGTCTTGTGTCCATTTGTTATGTTTATATGCATGTATACAAGTCCTTTGGTTGATCTCTTATGTACCCCAACTCTCCTTACCCTTCCCACTGTAATTTGACAGTCTCTTTGATGCTTTACTGCATCTGGATCTATTTTTTTGTTCATCAGTTTATAATGTTCTTTATTATCCATACATGAGTGAGAACATGTGGTATTTTGCTTTCATTGGCTGGCTTATTTCACTTAGCACAATGTTCTCCAGTTCCATCCAGGTTGCTGCAAATGATAAGAATTCCTTCTTTTTATGGCAGCATGGTATTCCATTGTGTAGATGTACCACAGTTTTCTGATCCAGTTATCTGGTGATGGGCACCTAGGCTGTTTCCAAATCTTATCTATTGTAAATTGTTCTATGAGCATAGGGGTGCTATGAACATGATTGCTATTTCTAGTTTATTAGGATATATTCTTAAAATGGGATTACTGAGAAAAATAGGAGATCTATTTTTAGTTTTTTTACGGAAACTCCATACTGTTCTCCACAGTGGCTGCACCAGCCTACATTCCCACCAGCAGCTCACAAGGGTTCCTTTTTCTCCACACCCTTGCCAACACTTGTCCTTTGTTGATTTTTTAATGATAGCCATTCTGACAGGTGAGAGATGGTATCGCATTGTCGCTTTGATGTGCATCTCTCCCATAATTAGTGACTTTGAGCATGTTTTCAAGAGTCTCTTGGCCTTCCTTCTGTCTTCTTTTGAAAAGATTCTATTTTGGTCTGTTGCCTATTTTTTTATTGGATCATTTGTCTTTTTTTTTATTAAGTTGTATAAGTTGCTTGTAGATATTGGAGATTAAACCTTTATTAGTGATAACATTTGCAAATATGTTCTCCCATACAGTGGGCTTTCTTGTTTTGTTGATGTTCTCTTTTGCTGGGCAAAAGCTTTTTATTTTGATGTAGCCCCATTTGTTTATTTTCTCTTTAGCTTCTATTGCCCTAGGAGCAGTATCAGTGAAGAAGTTACTTTGGCCTGTGTCAGAGTTTGCTTCCTGTGGATTCCTCTACTATTTTTATGGTTTCACATCTTATGTTTAAGTCTTATATCCATTTTGTTTATTTTTGTGTATGGTGTAATTTGGTGTTCTATTGTAATTTTTTTGCATGTATCTGTCTAATTTTCCCAACACCATTTATTGAAGAGACTGTCTTGACTCCATTGTATGTTCATGCCTCCTTTGTCAAATATTAATTGAGCACAGTTGTTTTGGTCAATATCTAGATTCTCTATTCCATTGATCTATATGTCTGTTCTTGTGTCAGTACCAGGCTGTTTTGAGAACAGTAGCTTTGTAATACAGCTTGAAATCTGGTATTGAGATCCCACCTACTTACTTTTCTTTCTGAAGAATGCTGGTGGCTATTCGGGATCTTTTTATATCCCAGATGAATTTTTGGAGAGTTCTTTCTAGGTTTGTGAAATATGCCATTGGTATTTTAATGGCAGTGCATTGAATCTATAGATTGCTTTGGGTAGTATGAACATTTTAATGATGTTGATTCCTCCAATCCATGAATATGGTATGCTCTTTCATCTAGTTATGTTTTCCTCTATCTTTTTTTCAGTGTCCAAAGTTTTCCATGTATAGGTCTTTTACCTCCTTAGTTAAGTTTATTCCTAGGTATCTTAATTTTTTTGGTGCGATGGTACATGGGATTGCTTTTTCAGTCTCTCTTTCTGTAAATTCATGATTAGTGAACAGAAATGCCATAGATTCTTGGTATTAATTTTGTATCCTGTTGCATTGCTGAATTCATTTATTAAGTCTATTAGTTTTTTGATAAAGTCTTTCTGTTTTTTTTACATATAATATCATGCCATCTGCAAATAGGACAGCTTTACTTCTTCTTTTCCAATTTGGATGTATTTTATTTATTCTTTCTGTCTAATTGTAATGGAATACTTCCAGTATTATGTTAAATAGGAGTGGTAAGAGTGGGCGTCCCTGTCTTGTTCCTGTTCTTAGGGGAAATGGTTTTAGTTTTTGCCCATTGACTATTATGTTAGCTGTTGGTGTATCATATATGGCTTTTATTATGTGGAGGTATGATCTCCTATTCCCACCTTGTTGAGAATTTTTATCAAGAAAGGGTGTTAGATTTTGTCAAATGCTTTTGCTGCATCAATTGATATGATATGATTTTTATCTCTCAATTTGTTTATGTGATGTATCCCATTTATTGATTTGTGGATATTGTACCATCCTTGCATTCCTGGGATAAATCCTACTTGGAAATGGTGTATGATCTTTCTGATGTACTGCTGGGTCCGATTTGCTAGAATTTTGCTGAAGATTTTGGCACCTATGTTCATGAGGGATATTGGCCTGTAATTCTCTTTAATTGTGTTGTCTTTATGTGGTTTTGATATTAGGGTGATGCTGGCTTCATAGAAGGAGCTTGGAAGTGTTCCTTCTTCATTTTTTTGAAATAATCTGAGGTGGATCAGTTTTAATAATTCCTTGAATGTTTGGTAAAACTCCCCTGTGAAGCCATCTGCCCTGGGCTTTTGTTTGCTTGAAGCTTTTTGATGACTGCTTCAATTTCTTCCATAGTTATTGACCTATTAAAATGTTTATATACTTCCTGATTGAGTTTTGGAAGGTTATATTTTTCTAGGAATATGTCCATTTTCTCCAGGTTTTCCAGTTTGTAGGAATAGTGTTATTCACAGTATTTTTTAACAATCCTTTGTATTTTGGTGGGGTCTGTTGTTATTTTACCTCTTTCATTTCTGATTTTGTTTTTATCGATCCTCGCTCTCTGCCTCTTGGTGAGCCTAGCTAGAGATTCATCAGTCTTGTTTATCCTTTCATAGAACCAGCTCTTGGTTTTGTTGATCTTTTATATTGTTTCTTTGGTATCTGTGTCATTTATTTCCACACTGATCTTTATTATTTCCTTCCTTCTGCTTACACTAGGCTTTTCTTATTGCTCTCTTTCTAACTCTTTGAGTTGTAGGGTTCATGGTTTAGGCAATTTATTACCATAGTTTCTTGTTTTTGTTTTTATTTTTTTTCTGTAGTTTTGTAGAGCTATGTACTTTCCTCTCAAGATGGCTTTTGTTGTGTCGCATAGATTTTGGATTGTTGTGTTTTCATTTTCATTTTTTGCCATGATGTTTTTTATTTCTTCCTTGATCACTCTGGTAACCCAGTTATTTTTAATAGCATTCTGTTTAATCTCCCTGTATTTGATTTCTTTGGATTGTTTTTACTGTATTTGATTTCCAGTTTTATGCCACTGTGATCTGAGAAGATGCTTGATATGATTTCTATCTTCTTGAATTTGAAGAGACTTTGCCTATGACCCAACATATGGTCTATTTTTTAAAATGACCCATGTGCACTTGAGAAGAATGTATATTCTCTGACTTTGGGATGAAATGTTCTGATGTCAATTAATTCCATCTGGACTATTCAGTCATTTAGGATTTCTTTGCTGAGTTTTTGTTTAGAGGATTTTTTCAGTGGTGATTGTGGGATATTAAAGTCTCCTACTATGATTGTATTGCTGTCAATCTCTCCCTTGATATCCTCCAGGAGTTTTTTTTTTTTTAATGTACTTGGGTGCTCCTGTATTGGATGCATCTGTGTTTATCAGAGTTATTTTTTCTTGTTGAATTGTTCCCTTTAGTATTGTAAAGTGGCCTTCCTTATCTCTTGTTATGTCTTTCATTTTGAGATCTAATTTGTCAGATATAAGTATTGCTGCCCCAGCTGTTTTTTTTGTTTCATTTCAATTTACCTAAAAAACATTTTTCAATCCATTCACCTTCAGTCTCAGTGCATCTTTTTTTGATTAGGTGGGTTTCTTATAAACAGATACATGGGTCATGTTTTCTTATCCAATCCGTTACCCTATGTCTTTTGATTGGGACATTTAATCCATTTACATTTAAAGTTATTATTGATAGGTACTTATTTGTCACCATTTTTGTTCTTTACTCTTGTGTTCTTTCTTTGCTTATTTCTTTTTTTTTACAACAGACCCTTTAGCATTTCCTGCATTGCTGGTTTGGTGGTAATAAATTCCCTTAGTCCTTTTTTGTCAGTGAAGCTCCTGATTCTTCCTTTAATTTTGATTGATAGCCTTGCTGGGTACAGTATTCTTGGATTCAGATGCTTCCTTTGCATAACTTTGTATATTTCATTCCATTCACTTCTGGCCTGATGAGTTCCTGTTGAGAAATCAGTTGCTAGTCTGATAGGGGGTTCCTTTGTAGGTAACTTTCTGTTTCTCTCTGGCTGCTTCTAAGATTCTTACTTTGTCATTGGTGTTTGCAGTTTAATTATAATGTGCCTTGCCATCAGCTTTTGGGGGTTCATTTTCTTGGGACTCTTTGAGCTTCTTGGTTTTGTGTGGGTTTTTTCTTTGCTCTATCAGGGATCTTTTCTGTCATTATTTCTTCAAATAGGTTTTCTATTCCTTGCTCAGATTCCTTTCCTTCTGGAATCCGTATTATGCAGATGTTATTTTGTTTTGTGTTGTCCCAAAGTCCCCTTAGGCTCTCCTCCTGCTTTTCTTTTTTTCCTAGAAGCTGCTTTACTTGGGTATTTTTCCTACCTTGTCTTCTAGCTCATGGATGTGGTCCTCTGCTTTTTCTAGTCTACTCGTAATGCTTTCTATTGAGTTCTTTACAGCAGCAAAGTCATTTTTCATTTCTATTTTTTAAATATATATTTTATTGATTTTTCACAGAGAGGAAGGGAGAGGGATAGAAAGTCAGAAACATCGATGAGAGAGAGACATTGATCAGCAGCCTCCTGCACACCCCACACTGGAGATGTGCCCACAAGCAAGGTAAATGCCCCTGACTGTAATCGAACCTGGAATCTTTCAGTCTGCAGGTTGACACTCTATCCACTGAGCCAAACCGGTCTTGGCTTTCATTTCTTCTTGGTTCTTCTTCATTTCCTCTTGGTTCTTACTCATATTGTAGAATTTGTCTTCCATTCTTTTCAGCCACCTTATGTCCTTTTCTCTGAATTCATTCTATGGCAGGTTCCTTTCCTTCATTTCGTTTACTTTCTTTTCTGGTGATGCCTGCTTTTCTTTCATATGCAGGCTGTTTCTTTGTCTCCCAATGTTCTCTCTTCTTTGGGTGTATAGTTATGTAGTTCTCTCTCTCCTGTATTTATTTAAAAGCAAAAATACAACACAACAAGGTACAATGTACAAGGCACTGAACAGAAAGGTATTCATGATATGAATAACCACAAATAAATGTGACTTCCAGAGAGAGGCAAATTAGGGGATAGGAGCGAAAGAAAATGAAAAAAAAAAGTAAGAGAGAAAAGAAAGATAATAAGAAAGAGAAGGGGAACAAAGTATATATATGGGAAGAAAACTTCAATAAAACAGCCACTAATCCCAACAAATATCAGGAAGCAGTACCTAGAGATTAATATAAACTACAAACAACAACTAATATCAAGCGATGTGAGGGAAACCAGAAACAATAAACAAACAAAAACAAAGCAAACAAAACAAAAGAATAAGCAAAACAATCTCACAAAAGAGCATAAAAATTGATATAATCAACATTCAAGCAAACATCAACAAAAGGACAGTGAGAAAAACAATTTTTGGATAGTGAAGACAGAGAAGAGAGAGGTGTGTATGGACTTGGAATAGGGGATTGGGAATTAGATATATAAGTAAGGTGAAATTTTAAGAGGGGGTAAAAAGAAAGAATAGGGAAAATCTAAAGTAGTAAAAGGGTAATAGAAACAGGGCAACAATAGGGGAAAAGTTAGGAAGAGAGCGATGGAATAAAGGTAGAGTTGAGATAGAGTAAAATGATGCTAAAGGAAAGATGAAAGTAGAATGTAGAACACTAATCCCAAAGTAAAATAAAGGGAAAATGAAATGACACTTTTTTTAACAAAAAGATAAAATAGTAGTAATAACAATACTGTTTGAAAATAAAGATGTAATAATTAAGAAGGTAAAATCAAACGAGGAAAAAAGAAAAAAAATTGTTTCTTAAGTAAAAGATGAAAAAAATTAAAAAAATAGAATGTACAGAAGTGAAGGTCATTCACTTCCTCTGTTATTCTGTTTGGCACACCTTTTCCTAGTCAGGACAGTATTGCAGTTCCCTTTGTTCCACTGTTCCTCAGTGTTGTAAGCCAGTCCTGATTTTTAATGAGATGGTGTGTCTTAATTTCTTTATTCCTTTATTTGATATTACACAAGAGTCAATTTGTGATTCAGCCCCTGGATGGTAGTGTTTTGGGATTGACCTCTGAGACTATAGGTCTTCTCTAGCCTGTACTTAGATCCTGCTTTCCCTGTGGCACTCAATGCCAGTTTGTAGGCGTGGGCTGCCCCAGAGCTGATTCTCCAATGGTTACTCCCCACTCTGATCCCCAGGTTCCAGAAAAACAACTTTCCCCTGAAGTCTCCTAGGGTGTCCCCAACTGGGTGATCCTATGTATTGGGCTCAGCAATCAGAAGCAAGGATCTGAAAAGGAAAGAGTGCAAGTGCACGAACTCCTCTTACTCCTCCTGTCCAAGCAGTTGGCACACTTTTAAAACTCCCAGGATGTCCCACTGTGTCAGATCTAACTGGGTTGCTTTTTAAAGATCTGCTCTGTTAGCAGCTCTGAGGACCCCCTTCCACATTCATGGATCATGCCAGCCCCAACAGCCATGGATCTCTCCAGGCACAGACTTCCCCCAGTGCTCCAGCTTCCATACTGAGCTCGCTTCTCTGTCCTGCGGGACCAGAGATCTCACCTCAGGTGAAATCCAACCTTTCCATGGTGGAGTGTAGAGGTCCTCTGAATCCGCCTATTTGCTCCAATTGGGGACTGGTGTTCTGGGGTTAGCAGCTGCTCAGTGGGTGCAGCAGTTGTAGATTCTCAGATTTCTAATAACAGCCACCCTCCCCTTCAAGATGGCGCAGTCTCCATGTCCAAGCTGGTGGCTCTGCGAGGGAACCCAGCAGCAGCAGGGGCTGCCCAGTCAGGAGCGCCCTGTCCAGCAGTCCCCCACCTTCTCCTGGAGTATAGCTGTCCCTCACCTTGCCAACAAACACTCCCCGTGTGACCCTTAGCTGTTCCCTTTCACTGCTCCGGAACAAGGCTCAGAACATGTCCATCTATTCCACTGCCATTTTTTCGTTCTCCTAAAAGGGTTACTTTGATTTATCCTTGTTCTTTTTTCACTCTATAAATATACGTGCACTGATTACATAAAAAAGACAAAAAACAAAAACACAAAACAAAACAAAACAAAAAGAATGTACCTACTTATGTTGAAGAACAATAGAGTTGACATTTTCAACATAGATCTCATTAGATGAAATAGAGCTAGTGTATTCCACAGAATTTGTTTCCCTGTCTGTCAAGCATTGCATAATCCACCACATTTGATAAATAAGATAGCATAGAGAGCCAGTTAAATCTTATGGCTCTGTGATTATTTTCATATTTTTGTCCTGATCAGAGTATAATGACCAAGTCCATTTTTCAGTGTTAAAGATGTTTGCTTTTCTTTAGCTCCTCTTTCCAAAACAGTACGTCTAGAACAGTTCTTTCACTTTCCTCAAATTCAGAGCTTTGATGGTTCAAAATAATTATAGTTCATAAATATATTCACAAAACAACATCAAGGCCTGACCTTGCCTTTACTATGCTATTATTTTACATTGCTCTAAGTTAACTAGAATATTTTTTAGTGCTCAGCTAAAAAAAATCAAATAACATTTGACACTTGGTAATACTATTACATATAGCAAAATGAAACATTACTAACAAATCATACATTGCTTTAATAGCATGGTAGAATACAGCAAAAATATAGCACAGAAATTATTTTTGAAATAAAAACTTAGAAATATGAGTGATAAAGCGAATATTTAGAAATGTCATCTTATAAAAATGCTGTAGTATTCCTTCTAAAGAAAAATCATCTGCATTTAAATCTTCCAAGCTACTTCAACAACAGTGGTTTTGTTTAATAAAATTGGAGGAAACAAAGGTTATCTGCATGTATTATTCTTTTTATATGAAAAGAGACAAACCCTTTTATAAGGTTGTACTTGCAAGAGTCAATATATGTTACTTTTTTATATTAGTCACCTCAGGGTGTAATAACAAAATGCCACAGCTAGGTAACTTAAATAACAAAATATTTTTCTCACAGTCCTGAAGGCTGGAAATTCAAGATCAAGCCTAATGAGGACTATCTCTTTTCCTGGCTTGAAGATAGCAGCCTACTCACTGAGTTCTCACATGGGGGCCCGGTGAGGGGAGGAGAGAGAAAGAGAAAGAGGTCGTTTTTTCCTTGTAATAAGGCCACAATTTTATCAGATTAGGGTCCCACCCTATTATTTTATTTATCTTAATTCCTAAAGACCTTATATCCAGATACAGTCACATTGGATATTTGGGCTCAATATTAATTTTTGGGACATACAATTCAGTCCATAGCACTTTTCTTATAAAACATGATTAGTTTGCTTACTATCACCAACTTAGCTTAACTGTTCAATGAATAAAAATTGAAAAGTTTCTTATATCTAACTATATTTAATTTCATTGAGAGATAGTACACCTAGCAACACAGATGTAATAATGCTTATAATTCCTTGATTCACTTCTCTGTGCTTTGCTTTGATTTTCATGGAAATATATATAAACTGGAATAATCTTATCAGCCTCAAATGTCAAAGCCTCCGTACTTACATTAGCTTCACATTTTTAGGTATTCATGAAACAGTGACTGTTGAAATATTCTCCTCCAAGTGGCACTCTTTTAAATGTATTCCTTCTCCACACCGACATACACAACATGTAAAACTTAACTTTCCTTAAGATGGCAGTATTTCCTATTTTATTAAATCCTGTTTAGCTGATATAAACACAATAGAATAAATAAAAATCAATAATTCATTAGCTCTGGGAAGATAGAATTTCTTTGAAATATTGAATCTAGAATTATTTTCTACCAATAGTGCCTAGAAAAATAACTATGCATAGGAATACACCATAAGGTATATTTTTTTCTCTCACACATGAATAAAATCCTTGCAGTTGAAAGGGCAGATGTTTTTACTTCCTCGAAGGAAAAATCTGTTTAAAAAAAGTTGACTTTGTAGCCTCAGTAATAAAACATTTTTCAAATTTATATACACCTATGTTAAGGAAACTAGCAAATTTTGTTGAGTATTTGGAATTCATAGCAAGGTTTCAGGGTGTTTTGGTTGCAGCACTTTAAATTCTTGAAACTTATTTTCACTTGTAGAATAGACACATACCATGAAGAGATTCTGGGCTTTTTATGAAACCAACCAACTAACCTACACATTTATATAATGTAGAAACATCTGCAGAGCTGGTGGAAAATACACATTTGTCTATTCTTCATGTGAGAATGTGAAACAATTTGATTTTGACGGTCTTTTTTTTTTTTCAACACAGAACTGGAACACCAGATCACATTATGATTTTCTCTATTAATGAGAGTGAATATTTGGTTTGGAATTCTTATTTTTGCCCCTATTAGGTGACAAAAGCATGTTTAAAGAGGAAGTGAATTTTTTATGTTGTTTTTACGCAAAAGTACAACTCTTTACCAATGCAGTGACAATAACATTGGCCATTGTAAGCATTATAGAAATATTTTTGTCTCTTCACTTAGTATATGTTCATCATTTTGATTTCTTATCTGCAAGAGTAAGTTTCATTTGCATACAGTGGATTATAAACCTCCTGTGCATCTCTGTGACCAATGATTGAAGATTTTCTAAGAGAAATGTGCCATATCTTCAATTTGACCTACGTGTTTTTTTAAATGGCCATAAATTATTTACATTAAAAATAATCTTAGCTTTTCCATCTACCTGATACAGAACACTATGTTTTGAAGAAAGCGCCTCATCTTTCCTATATTATGTTTATTTACTTCTAATATTCAGAATATATATGTATATGTATATGTATATGTATATGTATATGTATATGTATATGTGTATGTGTATATATATATAGTTTTTCTAAATGTTATTCTTAAAAAATATGAAAAAGGTTATTTTAAACTGACAAAAATATGAAAGTTCCAATTAAGTGGCTATAACAACCGCTGAATTAAAAATGTAAACTTAATTACATTTTTTTATTATTCTTTTCAGGTAACAGAAAGAAAGCAACAGTTGGAGAAATGCTTGAAATTGTCCCGAAAGATGCGGAAGGAAATGAATGCCCTGACAGAATGGCTGGCAGCTACAGATATGGAACTGACAAAGAGATCAGCAGTTGAAGGAATGCCTAGTAATTTGGATTCCGAAGTTGCCTGGGGAAAGGTATCACTGAAGGTTATTTGTAACATGCACAAAAACACACCATTATATAATTTTAGAAGGAACTATTAGCATGCAACAATAATAGAACGATAAGTATTATCTTGCTTCATTTTACCTTTTCTCAAAATGTCATCAGTAGTTTATCATGGTTCTTTCAAGACCATGATAGAACCAATGAGAGGCTTCAGCAAATATCTCCCTGAAGCTTGTTTAGAATTAGGTAGGTTATGAATAAGTCGTTTAAAAATACATACATTTTTAACCACAAAGTGGGTCCAAAGAAGAGATTGTATATCCCTAGTTTGACTAAGACAGATTGAACAGAATGGACCCTACAGCCAAGAAGAGGGCAAGGATACATAGACTTCAGACAGGTGAGATGGGCAGGTCAAGCAAGATCAGCACATGGCTTACGTCACAAGAAAAAAGAAAATCTCAAGTTGTCTGTGCAGCTCCTATCATTTTCATCACCAAAGTCCACGGTGTTTTCTTTAATCCTCAGCTGGGAAATTCTTACTGTTTCTCCGAAAGCCAATCAGACATTATCACTCCCTAAATTGAGGAACAAGGTCTTCATAACTTTTTTTTCAGTTCATTCATACTAGAAAGTGCGTTGATATAAAGGAAAGAATTAATACTAATAATGTGTTCTTACCTTAAACTTTGCCAGAGCATAGGACATCTATAAAAAATAAATCATAGGGTTATTGGTGGAAATGGGGTATCTCTTTGCCCACTAAGTGCTGCGGGTTAGGTCTTTATGATATATCAAGAAAAAAGAGTTTTTGGAGGCTCACACGGAAGAATGAGTGATTTTTATTTGCTTGGAATCACATGCCTGGGTTTGCAAAGTACCGTTTCCCTTAATCCAGTCCTATAAGAACTACAGCTGGGGATTCAGCAGAGCTAGTAGCAAAGCCAATGTCCAAAGTTTCCTTTCCATATTACAGTGGGTCCAGTTTAGGCTCAGGCTAGTTGTAGTCCATTAATTTATTTTGTGGGATCCATATGGCTGTGGGACATGTGGGCAAATGTCAGGGCACAGGTGCATGAGAGCCTCTGAGAAAAGGAGCACAACACAGCAAGAGAGCAAGAGAGAAAACTCCTTTGTTTAGGAGATTAAATATCTCAACTCTTCCCATGCTTACAGTGGCCATGCATATTCTGGCCTGTGATCTGTTCCCAGGTGTGACTGACAGAAAAGTAACTTCCCTATGTCACCCAAATTCTATTGGGCATGTGTCTATTCTCCCCCTGTCCGGTCCCTTTCTCCAGTGATCAGTGGCTCCCTCAGGAGTGTTAAACCTCAGCTTCCTGGCAAAGCTACACAAAAGGCATGTATTTAATAATTCAACAAGACTATCTAGATTATCCAAAGTTGGAATTTCTTAATTGCATAATATAAAAACTTACAATTATAAATGAGTCCAAAATTGATAACTGATTTTGTTTATGTACATTGAAAGGACAAGTAGGTATAACATTTTGTCACTTAAAATTTTTTCAAATAAGTTGTAGTGCATGAATTTCTTTCCATTCAGAATAGATTTATTGTTAGAGATAATATATTGAATTGAATGTATTAGTTCATATATGTATATATATATATATGCACACATATACACACATGCATATGTATGTATATATTTATTATAGTGTACAGAGTGCAGATTAAAAATTACATTAGCCTTATATTTTTTCTTATCACCCAATCAAATATTATATTTTTATATTTTGATTTAGTTTAAACCAATGATAATCCTATATTTAGGCGCCGGCTGGGCTGCTGTAAGAAATAAGTCAAAAATACCATGGCTCTAAGAAGATAAAAATGTATATCTCTTTGAATTTCTGGGTAAAATAAGTAACTTTTCTCCATGAAATGCTCTGAAGTCTTCTGGTTATTTGTTTTCTCATGGTAATACTTGCTCACCATCACCATTCCTCAATCTCAGCCCACAAAAAGAAGAGAGAAGATGAATTGGAAGACAACCAGCTCTTTCTTGAAGATGTATTATGACAGCTCCATGCACTATCTCTGCTCATATTCCATTTGCCAAATTTTAGTCACATAATCATATCCAGGGAGTGTAGCAAACGATGATCTCTAACTGGGTCACCAATGTGTCCTGCTAAAATAATGATTGGTTCTTATACTAAAATGAAGAAAGAATACATTTCTTGTGGCCAGTATCACCCCGTCTTTTACATCATAAGACAAAGGCAAAGAAAAGCCTGCATGATCTGTCTGTCTCTCTGTAAGTACACATGACTGATGGTAGTTTCCACCATAAGAACTTGTAAGCAAACAAAAAAATCCCAGAAAGACTTATGACTGATTAAACTATGAAATATAGTAAAATGCACATGGGGCAAGTAGTACAAGTAGAATATTCATGAAAATGATCCAGGCGTTATTCTTAGTCATCCTTCCCTTAATACAATGAACAATATATTTGATTGTTCATATCCAATTATAATGGCTGCATTCATTTGCTAGGTTTGCTGTAACAGAGTACCTCAGATTTGGTAGCTTAAACAACAGAAATTAATATTCTCACAATTCTGGAGGCTGGAGGTCTATCCTAGTTCAGAATTTCAGCAGGGTTGGTTTCTTCTGAGGCCTCTTCCTTTGGCTTGTAAATAGCTATATTTTCATGTCTTCATATAATCTTCCCACTGTTTATACCTGTGTCCAAATTACTTTTCTTGAGAATACCAGTCATATTGGGTTAGGGCCTCCATACTGATATTATTTTAACTTAATTACCTCTTTAAATGTCCTATTACCAAATATAGTCAAATTCTGAGATATTGTGGTTAGGAATTCAACATATAATTTTGAAGGACACTATTTCAGCTCATAACAAGGAAACATGTCTAAGAATAGTACATCATTATATTAATGTTTCTGATGCACAATTACACCTCTAACAATGGAATAGCTTTATAAATATACCTAGAGGTTTGGTGTACAAAATTCGTGCACAGGGGGGTGTCCTTCAGCCCAGCCTGCTCCCTCTCCAATCTGGCACCCCTTGAGGGATGTCTGACTGCCTGTTCAGGCCTAATATTGGTGGGGTTGGGCCTAAACAGGCAGTTGGACATCCCTCTCACAATCCAGGACTGCTGGCTCCCAACTGCTCACCTGCCTGCCTTCCTCATTGCCCCTAACTGCTTCTGCCTGCCAGCCTGATCACCCCCTAACCACTACTATGCCAGCCTGATTGATGCTTAACTGCTCCCCTGCCAACTTATTTGCCCCTAACTGTCCTCCCCTGCAGGCCTGAGTCACCACCCCCCCTCCAAACTGCCCTTCTCTGCAGGTCCAGTTGTCCCTACTCTGCCATCCTGGTCCCTCCCAACTGCCCTCCTCTGCTGGCCTGATCACCCATAACTGCTCTCCCTTGCAGGTCTGGTCCCTGCCAACTGCCTCCCTCCCCTGCTGGCCGTCTTATGGTGCACATTTTGTGTCCATATGGAGGCAGGATCTTCTGACCACATGGGGGCAGTCATCTTGTGTATTGGAGTGATGGTCAATCTGCATATTATTCTTTTATTGGATAATATAGAGGCCTGCTGCATGGGTGGGAACCAGCTGGTTTCCCCTGAAGGGTTTCCTGGATCAGGGTGGGTATTCCCTTGGAGTGTGGGGTGGCCTGGGCGAGGGGCCTGTGGTGTTTTGCAGGCTAGCCATGCCCCCTCTCCACCCTCTTCCCCCCCCCTCGCAACCCAAATGGAGGCCCTGGTACCTGGTATCTGGGATTTATTTATCTTCTACAATTGAAACTTTGTAGCCTGGAGCAGAGCCAAGCCTTCTGCTCACACAGCCATTGAAACTTTGTTGCCTTAAGTGCCCACCAGGCTTTGTGGAAATCTTGGCTTCCTCCATTGCCTGGGGCAGCCCAAGCCTCTCTCCTGCTCTCTCTGTGGCCCTAGCCATCTTGGTTGGGTTAATTTGCATACTCACTGATTGGCTGGTGGGCATGGCTGGTGGGTGTGGCTGGTGAGGGTAATGGAGGTAAGGTCAATTTCCATATTACTCTTTTATTAGATAGGATGTGGAATGTTAATGTAATGGTACAGGGTAATAGACTGGACATGAAAGGAAAATTTAAAAATCTGACTACAATTGAAAACTGAGGTGAAGTCATACAAGTATGCCACATCTGAACTCCCCTTAAGGTCAATGCATAAGTACCTATAGAGATATCTTTGCATTAGCCCCACCTTAAAATCATTAAAATATAAGAATGAACTGGGAAAATATTTCTAGATTATCCTTGTCATGTGAGAAGGCTTGAGTGGTCTGGAGATGTGGCAGCTTTTTGAGTCTGGCTGGTTTTCTATAAAACCAAGAAGCAATACTAATTTGAACTCCATACGAAAAAAAACATAGAAAGCTGGCATGTCTCATTTTATTTATATGATAACATATTGCACTTTCTGGATCTTTTGAAACACTAAACTCCTAATTATATACTCTGAAACCTCTTAGTGGTCAAAGCAAAGTGTACACATTTGCATTAAAATTGCACAATCTTTAATAAACGCATTTTTAAGGTGCTGAAGCTTTTTCAGAAGTCATAATTATATAATAAAAATGAGATCTGCAGATCTACATCAGTCATATATATAATTCTTTTTAACATGAAAATAATCAAACTCTCATACATGAAATCCATATGTCTCCTTATTACATTCTTATTTCACATGCTTTCTTGGTAGATGGAGAACTTGCCTCGAAATGTTAGTGTCATCTGCATTTCTAAGGATAGATGTCAGATGTCTTTAAAAATAAATTGAGTATTTATTTAAATTCAATACATTAAAGGTATTTGCCAGTCATTCTAAGTATTTTTGATTTGGAGAAAATTTGAATATAGAATCAATTTATTTTTTAAACTATTTCATTTATTTCTGCTGAATTTCTCTCAATTCTGTTGATATAAGAACCTTATATTTTTTAAATCTGAAAATACTTAAATATCTGGATAAAATATTTTGTACATAAAATCAAATTACTAATGAAATGTTTATTTGACCTTTAGTTTACTCAAATAGAGCCTACTTTCAAATATATTGACTATAATGAAATCTTTTCAGTTTTATTTTCACTATATTTAAATTATATTAATTTATTATAGATCTAACTCCAGAAAAAAAAAGATTATTTGATGTGGCTCAAAGACATACATCTGATTCAACTGTCAAATATAAATAAATCAAAATACTAGAGAAAAGGAAAATAATAGACACTTTCTACAGAAATATGCTCACAGTATCCCATGGTAGGTAGAATAGGCAGGAAGAATAAACCCTCAAAGTTTGGCACCACGCTTCCTTTATGACAAAACCAACAAGTAAACATGTTTGTTTGTGGGTTTTTTTTGTAGTTATAACACTTAACATGAGATTTATCCAGTGAAATATTTAAAAATGTATAATATAGACATGCTAAACTAGAGGCACATCACATCTCTAAAATGTATTCATTTTGCATAACTGTTATGGAAGGAAATATACTGATGAGATTCAAAATATCCACATTATCAAAACAGTCATTAAAAATATTTTAACGTACTAGTCATTTGCAGGCTTATCTTGAATTTATATCCAAAGAAAAAATTGGAAGGATAGTGAATGGTAGAGCACCCTTATTAATATTGTTATAATAAATATAATAAAAATGTTTCTGTTGCCATTTATCTATCAGCATTCCTCCATGCAGAGCAGTCTCATGAGCCTGACCATGGTTTTGCTGTATCTTTTTCAGAAATGAGTATGAGGAGTTTGGCCATGTAGTATCCTTTTTCTAGGTCAGTGCTAGGTCAACTAGAACCCAGTACCATATCTGGATTTTCTCATCTAAGTTTCCCCCTGACTCAGAATTCTGTAGTTACAGCATTCAAAACCATGGATGTTAGGGCACATAGCTCTTCTCGAAGATACCGTCATGATTCCAGGTGTTTACAGTTACCATCTACTTGAGAAGCTCTTGGAATCCCAGATAAGACTTTTACTGATCTCATGGGGAAAGAGTAGAAGAACTTCTGAAAAAGGCTAGTGTGGTAGCCAGATTGGTCAGCTGGAGGCACAGCCAGAGACAAGAAAACTGTTCTACCATCTCCCGTCTTATGACCATGCTTCTAGATTGCAGTTGGTGGGGGGAGGAAATGGATACATTGAAAAGCAAGTCCAAATATTTCAGAAGGTGAAAGAAAAATATTTTAAATTGAAATAACAGGAAGCACCCCTCCATCCTGTTCCCCACCACCACCCTATGCCTGTGTCCCCCACCACTGTCCTCATCGATAGGTATAAAATTTTTGTCCAATCTCTTCCCGTACCCCTTATGCTCTCTTCCCCCCAAGAATTGTCAGTCTACTCCCTTTCTGTGTCTCTGATTTTATTATATTCACCAGTTTATTCTATTCATCAGATTTTCAATTCACTTGATTTTTAGATTCACTTGTTGATAGATATGTATTTGTTGTTCATAATTTTTATCTTTACCTTTTTCTTCTTCCTCTTCTTACAGAATACCCTACAGCATTTCATATAATCCTGGTTTGGTGGAGATGAACTCCTTTAGCTTTTTCTTGTCTGTGAAGCTCTTTATCTGACCTTCAATCCTAAATTATAGCTTTGCTGGGTAGAGTAATCTTGGTTGTAGGTTCTTACTATTCATCACTTTGAATATTTCTTGCCACTCCCTTCTGGCCTGCATAGTTTCTATTGAGAAATCAGCTGGCAGTCATATGGTATTCCCTTGTATTTGAAGGGGAGCCATGGGGGAAAATAAGAGAAACATCTGTAATAATCTGAACAATAAAGATTTATTAAAAAATAAAATAACAGGCAGCAGATATTTTAGAATAATAATATAAATAACAAAAAGTTTAACAGTGGGAATTGAAAATTAAACTATGAATGGTAATTTAAAATTTCTAGAGCCCAGTAGCCCTTTCACAGTATCGATAAATTCAAACGATATGCCTCCATCAGAGTAGTGATAAAGAAGGGAACATTAATATTAAGATTGTTAAAAGAAGGGATCTCTCCCAGTTCTGTGTTCTGGACAACTGAGATGCCACAACAGAAATATATCCGTGGCATTTGTTATCCCATAAGTGATCAGACATATTCTCTCCCTTCATATCTTACAAATCTTTGTCACTGGAAGTATCCAGGTTGAGATGAGAAACACCGATTGATGTCTAGAGAACAGAAACAGTGACAAAGGAAATAAATGGCAAAACGAGGAGAGAATCCCAGCTCCTGGCAAGTTTGCACACTAGCACTGCACAAGATGCTTAAGCTATCCTGCTAGCTTCTACTCTCTTGGACTACTAAGTGGACCTTAACAATTACAGTTGCCAAGAGGACAGGGAAAATGTCCATTTTGTTCCTTGGTGTTTCCCAGGGGTAGAAGTCTCATGGGTATGTGTAGTGTCCTTTAGCAGTTCCAGGAGGCCCACCGCCACCAGGCCACCATGGTCCTTGGCTGACTACTGCTCCTGGTGATGGCTCTGCCCCTGGTCACAACAGACACCAAGGACTGCATCTTCTATGATCTGACTGAGTCCTTGACCTGCCCCAGCATCAACAAAGGCTGCCTGCTGTTCACTCCCTATGAGCTCCCTGAAGAGCCTGTCACCTACCAGTTCATCTCCACCTGCCATTATGGGGAACTGTGTAATGGGGCCCCAACCCCTGCAGACAGCCTGAACTCCGGGGCCATCATAGGCTGGATGCTGTGTGTGCTGCTGCTGCTTCAATGACTGTGACCAGTGTGGAGGGCACGGCCTGGGACTGTTCTCATGCCCATAAGACTTCTGCTCCTGGTTCTGGCTTCCCGGGGTCAGCACTTGGAGTGACCTCGGTTTCCCAATGCTCCGTGTTCCTTTCAGGTGCTTCTTCCTGACCATGGCTCCCGGGTCCCAGGGTCTCTGAAGCTCAGCCAGGACAGGGACAGCCAGTGGCTGCTGCCCCAACAGAGTGTTTGTGGAGTGGAATGGGGTGACCTCACAGACCCTTCAGGGTTCCACTGGCCACTCGGGGGGTGAGGTCATGGGTGGGGGAGGGGTATCACAATTTGAAGGGTAGGTTGGCCTACTGACCTGTCAGGGAGTGAGGTCATTGCCACCCAAGGTGCCTACATACAAATGCTCAGCCCAACACTTGCCATCCTGGCCTCTCAGTCTTAGGCTCTACTGGGTACTGGGTACTACTCCTGTCCAGTGCCCATAGTGAGCTCATTTCCCAGATGGGCAAACCAAATCTCAAGGGGGGGAAAGTGAGGTGTCCAAAGCCTTAGAGCCAGGATTAGAGCCAGGTTTATTTAATTCCAAAGAGGGCATTTATTGAGCCCTGGCTGTGTGCAAAACCAATGCTAGATGTGTTTGCGTTACATAGCAACCATTGTGATGACAGGACTCAGAAGAGGAGGGCTCACCATAGCTCCCAGGCTTCTAGCATTGGACAGGGAGCTAGGCACCATGCAGGGAGCTATACTTATAAATGAGATCATGTGGAATTTTTTTTCTCTGACTGACTTATTTCACTCAGTGTAATATTTTCCAGGTCCATCCATGCTGTTGCAAAGGGTAAGAGATCTATTTTTTACATCTGCATAGTATTCCACTGTGTGAATGTGCCACAGCTTTTTTATTCATTCATCTACTGATGGCCACTTGAGCTGTTTCCATATCTTAGCTATTGTAAGTAACACTGCTATGAACGAAGATAGGGGTGGACATATTCCTTCTGATTGGTGTTCTGGACTTCTTAGGATATATTCCTAGAAGTGGGATCACTAGGTCAAATGGCAGCTCCATATTGAATTTTTTTTGAGAAAACTCAATACTGTTTCCCACAATGGCTGCACCAGTCTGCATTCCCACCAACACTGTATTGGGGTTCCCTTTTCTCCACATCCTCACCACTTGTTTGTTGATTTGTTCATGGTAGACATTCTGGCAGGTGTGAGTTGATACCTCATTGTCATTTTAAATTGTATCTCTCTGGTGATTAGTGACTTGGGCATTTTTTCATGTCTATTGGCCATCTGTATGTCCTCTTTGGAGAAGTGCCTATTCTGGTCTTGTGCCTATTTTTTAGTTGGGTTATTTGTCTTCCTTTTTGTTAAGTCATATGTGTCATTGGCAAATATATTCTCCCATATAGTGAGTTCCCTTTCATTTTGATGATGTTTTTTTCTCTTTTTAAAATGTTTTTAAAATTTATTTTAGAGATAGAAGAAGGAAATGGAGAGAGAGAAACATTGATATGAGAGAGAAACATGGTTTGGCTGCCTCCTCCATGCCCCTATTGGATATGGAGCCTCCAACCTGGGCAAGTCCCGTCACCTGGAATCAAACAGGTGACCTTTTGGTGCATGGAATGATCCTCCAACCCACTGAGTCACACAGACCAGGACACTGATGGTTTCTTTTGCTATTCAGAAGTCTTTTATTTTAATGTAGTCCCATTTGTTTATTTTTGCCTTTCTTTCTCTTGCCCCAGGAGATGTACTGGTGAAATTCTGCTATGTGATATGTCTGAGATTTTGCTACTTATATTTTCCTATAATTTTAATGGTTTCACATCTTACATTTGAGTATTTTATCCATTTTGACTTTATTCTTGTGCTTGGTATAAGTTGGTGATTGAGTTTTATTTGTTTGCATGTACTTGTCCAATTTTTCCAACACCATTTATTGAAGAGACTGTCTTTACTCCATTGTATGTTCATGCCTCCTTTACAAAGTTAAGAGATATTTTTTTACATCTGCATAGCATTCCACTATGTAAATATAGTGTAATGATGAGGATCAATTTCCAGGTCCTGTGTTCTGTCCAGTGATCTGTATGCCTGTTCTTGTGCCAGCACAAGGCTTTTTTGATTACAATGTAGTATAGTTTGATATCCAGTATTGTGATTACTCCAACTTTGTTCTTTCTCAAGATTGCTATAGCTATTTGGGGGCTTTTTTGTTCCATATAAAATTTTTGGAGTATTTGTTATAGATCTGTGAAATATGCTGTTAGTATTTTAATAGGGATTGCATTGAATCTATAGATTGCTTTGGGTGGTATGGACATTTTAATGATGTTAATTCTACTGATCCATGAACACAGTATATGTTTCCACTTGTTTATATCTTCCTCTATATCTTTTTACAGTGTCCTGTAGTTTTCCAAATACAGGTCTTTTGATTCCTTGGTTAAGTTTATTCCAATATTCCAAGATATCTTACCTAAATAATTTTTGTTGTAATGGTAAATGGATTTTTTTAATTTTTTAGTTTTATTTTTTACTTTTCTCTGAGAATTCATTATTGGTATATAAAAATGCCAGGAATTTCTGGATGTTGATTTTGTATCCTGTTCCACTGCCTAATTAATTTATTAAATCTAGTAGTTTTTTGGGGTCTTAAGGTGCTTTTTTTAAATATACAATATAATTCATCTGCAAATGATGACATTTTTTCTTATTCCTTTCCAATGTGGACAGCCACATATTAAAATATTGGGACAGAATGTGTCTTTCTTTTTTGCAATTTGTCCTCGGGAAACTTTAATAGACTATCAGTGCTTGGGGTCCACCCCCAGCTATTCTTTTTCATCAGTCTGAGGGTGGCAGTGGTTTCTAATAGTCGGGGAAGTTTGAGAACCACTAGATAATGTGATACAAGCAGTCTTAAAAGATCTACATGTAATTCAGCCAGCCATGCCCTGTATTTTTTTAAGTAATCACCTTTCACAGTTTAAAGAATCTGGCCTCTGGTCCTAGATTATCTGGATAATTGCCTCAACTCATCACTCCTCTTAGCTATAAAAGCATGAGAACTATTACTTATTTCTAAAGTCTGTTACACTATCATTCCCATGAAAAATTACATCTTTTTTTAAGAGAGCATAGTAATTTATCTGTGAAGTGAAATAACACTAGCAGATCATTAACTTTGTACAATGAATGCATCAAGCAGCTGTTACTTAGAAAATAGAACATCTGTTAAATGCCATTGGAGTCACTATTCACTGTCATTATAGTTATAACTATAATTTCTGTTCTGCACATTCTGCTTTCATGAAATTCTTCTTTAACAGACAATATATTAATAAAAATCAGTACACATTGCCATAAAATTCACTATTTAATGTTTTATGTTATTTTTGAATTTATCATTATATTATTCCATCACATTAGCCTAATAATAAAATATGTTTTAAACCTCTAGCCATGACAAGAGTACTGTAGGGGACTGAAAAAAAAAACAATATTTTATTTTATCACACTTGAGACATATTAATTGTATGATGCACCATAGATTTAACTACATCTGTTGTGGATCACAATGAACACCACTACCTTAAATGTAAATATAAGGTATTTCCTATCAACTTAAGAACCCTTAAAATGTGACAAATTTACATCTTAAAATTGTAATAATGGGGCAATTTGTTTGTTTCCCCCCATAGATATGTTTTGTAACTAAAACTATAAGAACTCTCTTTCATTCCTTACCAGAAATGGTGTAATATTTATGCATACTGACTAAGGTAGGATTTATTGGGGATGGTGAGCTTTTAAAATACCTTTTATGGATGTGGTAAACCTTTTGAGGGGACTTGCACAAGAGATCAAGAAAGTGATAAAAGATACAGAAATTTAGTGGCGTCCTATTAAGGGGCCATTATACATGGAAATGGTGTTGTGGTACATGTTTGACTAAATGAGGGCCTCAGTGAAGATAGTATATATGGGAGAGGAGACACTTAAGAGATGTAAGGGGGTGGTAAATTATAATAATAGGAATCAGATACAGAAGTTATCGTAAGATTATACATCCCTGGCAAATTCCATGAAAACTCGTGGAAGGCTTTGTATTTCTGAAAATATGAAATGGGTGGGAGAGATAGTTAAGCCCAAGTGGGTTATTTTTCTCTGTCCTTGTTGGAGAAAAAAAAATCTGTGAATATGTTCCTACTGGAGCCCAATGCACAAAAATTTGTGCACTCGGGATGGGTCCCTCAGCCTGGCCTGTGCCCTCTCACAGTCTGGGATGCCTTGGGGCTGTCCACCTGCTAGCTTAGGCCTGCTCCCCAAGGGATCGGGCTTCACTTGGCAGTCAGATTTCCCTCTGGCAGCCTGGGAGCCTTTGAGGGATGTCCAACTGACAGCTTAGGTCCACTTTCTGCAGGGAGCAGGCCTAAGTCATCGGTCGGGCAGACTTAGCATTGCTGATGCGGCAGGAGAGGCGCCTGCCACTGCTGCTGTGCTCTAAGCTGTCAGCCCAGCTTGTGGCTGAGCAGAGCTCCCCTGGTGGGAGTGCACTGCCTCCTGGTGGTCAGTGAGCATCATAGAGACCAGTTGTTCCAGTTCTGCCTTTAGTGTCAATTTGCATATTACCCTTTTATTATATAGGATGGGACCAGATAATTAATCTAATATTATATACCATTTCACCTTTAAGTAAAATGTTTAAAAATGTTTTTATCCTATGATGGTATGATCAGCAGAGGCCAACAGAATAGGTTTTCTCATCCTGCTGCAGCATCTATTAAGTGAGTGACTGAACTGATGGCTAAATCCTGAACTTCATGTGCCATTGAAAATAGCTATTAGCAACCAGACAAGTATTAACAAGTGTTGGAGAAGTTGTGGAGAAAAAGATCCCTCATTCACTGCTGGTGGGAATGTCAACTGGTACAGCCACTATGGAAAACAGTATGAAGGTTCCTCAAAAATTAAGAATAGAGTTACCATATGGATCAGCAATCCCTCTTATGGGTATCTAACCCCCCAAAATTGGAAATATATATTCACAATGATATATGCACTCTGTGTTCATTGCAGCATTATTCACTGTGGTGAAGACATGGAAACAACCAAAGTTTACTTCAATAAATGATTGGATTTAAAAAAATCTAATGGAATACTAGTAGCCATAAGAAAAGACGGAATACTGCCATTTGTGACAACATGGATAGATCTTGAGAATATCATGCTAAGTGAAATAAGTCAGAAAAGCTAAGAACCATGTGATTTCACACATATGTGAGATGTAAAACTGAAACTCATAGACACAGACCATAGTATAGTGGTTACCAGAGGGAAGGGCTGGGGTAGGAAAAGGGGGCCAAATATATGGTGATGGAAGGAAGATGACTTGACTTGGATGGTGGGCACACAATACAATATGCAGATCATGTATATAGAAATTTATACTTGAAACCTATATAATCTTATTAACCAATGTCATCCCAATAAATTTATTTAAAAATATGAGGTAAGTGATTTAGCTTATAGATATGAGGAACAAATCACAATGTGTTTTCCATTCTTGAATGGATACCTCAGTGTCTTAGGATAAAGTAACCTATGAATTTACTTTTTTAAGGAAATTGGAGTAGCATTTAAAAATTGCTATGGCCAAGAAGATGTAGACAGCGAATCTGTTTCTTTGAAATCATGAAAACTATTGTTTAATATTTTGACTATTCACTTTAGAGCTGTCAAATACTATAAATTAAATATATGGAAAATAAATAAAATTATGTTAGATTTTGTGGAAATTTATATTTATATTTAGGATTTTTTTATGTCATAAAAAACCTGATTGCCAAGTATATAGTTCACATTAAGCTGCTGTTGAAACTCCCAAGTTTGGATTTATAACCATATCAAAGGTCAACTGAGTTTGCATAATTTTGCTCTTCAGCCTTAAAATCAGCTCTAGAGGATGTCACATTACTACGTGATTAAACAAGCTAAAGGAGATGAGTTGTAACTTAGTCAGTATAATCACTGAATTTGAAGTTGCCCATTTAGAAGGGTAGACCTTCCAGAAACCTCCCTACGCCCAATCCCACAAGGCAGCAGAAGAAGGCATGTGTGCTAAGGATTGGATATTTTCTAAGAGAAATAAAATGTATTTTCAGTTCTTTCTTCCCATCTTATCAACCCCAGAGATAAGTACCATCCTTACAGAGAAATTAGTAAGGGTGTAGAGAGAATGGTGGCAGTTCAATCCTTTCATTCAGTTATCAGTACATCTGTAAATGTAGATGTCCTTCTATAGTAGGAAAATATTAGAGCAAGAGAAAATGGTTTCTTACGTCATAAAATATATGTTTTTAGTTTCCAATAAGTTGCCCATATTCTCCTTTTGGTGGCTTTTTATTTCAACCTTTGTACTTTCTAATCATTTTGTACTTTAGTCAAGACAAACTATCCAGTCCTTTGTGGTGAACTCCAGTTTCAAGTTATCACCTATCTTGCAGCCTGTCATGCTTTTCCTGGCCATGACTCATCTTTTTCCAAAATTATGTTCTTCTTAATATGTTACTAAATTTGATTGTGTGTCAGCTTCTCTCTGAAGCTGCACTGTAGGTAAGATTAGAGCAAGTTATGCAAAGTTTACCTCCTGTCTCTGGTAGTGAATGGCACAGCACAGAATGGATATTAAGCACCTAATGTGCTACATTGGCTAATTGAAATTTAAGTATCATCTTCAAAAAAGCAAGACCAGCATGCATTTTGAAGGCTAAGATCTTATTATTTGCAACCCATACTTTTATTTAAAAATACTTTTTTTTAGAACAAAAGTAAATGATGAGAATCATTGACTGGCTGCCTTCTGCACAGTCATTAATGGGATTCGAGTCCGAGGCCCAGGCATGTTCCTGACCAGAGTTGGGCCACAACCTTCTGGTTCATAGGTCAATGCTCAACCACTAAGGAGGAACACAGGCTGGGCTGCTCTGTCTCTTTTTTAAGTATGAATTGCCAGTGGATATAGGGCAATGGGGGGGAGGGCAGGAGAGAAGACAGGTGAGGGCATGTACTGGGGGGTAGGGAGGGCAATAGGGAAAAAATAAAAATAAAATAAATTAAAACAAAATAAAACAAAAACAAACAAACAAAAATTATGGCCCTTATCTTGTTCTTCAAACCTTAAATGTTCTTTCATAGTAAACAGAGCAGTAGTAGTTATAGAAATAGTAAATAATTATCAGTTATTTATTGTCCAGCACCACACTAGAATGGTCAAATGGTTTTATTGTTCTGCATGCCATGCAATAAAGGCTATTAAAACATCAATGAAATAAAAAATTGTGCTTTTGTGGGGAAATAAAAAAGTCCAGTAAATGAGTACAGTATTTTTTCTAACTAAAAATGGCATGTATAAAATGATTAAATACCTGTTTATTCTTGATTGCCACATATAAAGGCTCAATTCTAGGGTTTTTTTACAGTGAGTATAAATTTTTTTGTGAATAACTTCTGGCAATAGTAGTTCCAAACCACCATGGTGTTTACTGCCTTGTTTTATGATGGTGATAACTTTAATATGTTGCTTTTATCTTATAATTTTAAGGAACCTAAAATGATACTAGAAATTAGTCCATATTTCCCATTTTATTGTTTTCATTAATGAATGATGATATCCTTGGACATTAAACATTTTCTCTTAAAAATTAGAGCTGGAGAATTTTTTTCAGATGTTTAATTCTTAAAGGTTGTTTGTGATTCATGAACTATTTTGAACTAATATCCTAAATTCAAAACTTTTTAAAAATCTTTTCTGAGATTTGGAAATTTCCATTGCCTGTATTTTATTTTTATTTTTATTTTTAATATATATTTTTATTGTTCAAATTATTACAAATAGTAGTACATATGTCACTTTTTTTTCCTTATTGATCTCCCCTTGGCCTTCCCCACCTCCTAGCTCATGCCCTCACCTGCCCCCCCCAATGTCCTGTATCCATTGGCTATGCTTACATACATTCACACAAGTCATTCGGTTGATCTCTTACAGCCCCTCCCTCAACCTCTCCTGCCTTCCCACTGCAGTATGACAGTCTGTTCATTGCTTCTTTGCTTCTGTATCTGTTTCTCCCCCCAAAAAAAAACCACTTTTATTTTAAAACATCTTGCCTCTGTAGGCTAGAAATAAACTTATAAGAACAAAAAATGTTTGAGTTCCAATTTTAATGCCTGGCATGGAAGAGACAAATGTCTATGTATATAACAAATTTTTAACAAAGCTAAAACATAGTGTCATCTTTGTGAAGACATTTTAAGAGGTAATTAGTGATCCAAATATAAATTAGGATTCAACTTTGTGAGATGTTAACTTTGCAAATAAATCAACTGTAGTGACAAACCAGCAGTCTGAAATATAAAAAGAAGTGAATGCTAATTTGCATGTATTTATATATCTTTGAGAACATTATACTTGAATATTAGTTTTATAAGGCTAGAGACTTTCTTTCTCTATCATTTTATCTTGTGTCAAGAAAAATGGCTATCGTGTATAGTTGCAAAGTTTTGTACTACACAATGGTGCAGACAAAGAGCATGAAAGGGCTAAAATATATAGCCCATGACCATTCAAGGGTCAAACTCCAAAGGGGCTGTTTTCATCCAAAGGGGCAATTTCTCATAATTTTCATTAATTGGAATCACCTATGTCTCTTCTACCATAATGACATATTTAGTAGGAGCTCAATAACACTTATGATTGCTACATGAAGGAATTTATTCTGTGAATTGCTAAACTCACCCATGTAAAACATGACACCTACATTACAAATAATTCTCTGCATGGCAGCTGAGAAGTTCATTTGGCATTGATTAATTTTAGATAGTTTAGTATTGAAACAGAGAACCACAAATACTGTACAAAATAATATCTTAGAATTGAATAAACAGTGATTGTTTCTTATATAGAAATCATTTAATACAGTCTTTTTACTTTATTCCCCTGTTTATTCAATAAAAAAGGAGAAAACAAAATGTAGAGTGTATTGTGATTTTGAGTGGTCTAGAGCCTGATGGTGTGGAAGAAAGATATTTAGGTAGATTTATATTATTTAATTGTATTATAAAGATAGAAAATATACTGTGAGATCATTTAGGACTAAGAAATGAGATAGAGGCTGGGTCATAGAGACAATCTCTCTTTCTCTTACTTGGAGCACCCCTGTTATTCTCTTTGCATATATTTCATTTACCTCTTTGCAAGTGGCTTCCTTCTACTTTCTTATTATTGCTGCTTCCCAGTGATTTTATCTGACTACTAAAGGCCTGGTGCACAAAATTCACACATGGGGGGGGGAGGGCAAGGGCTGTCCCTCAGGCCAGCCTGTACCCTCTCCAATATGGGACCCTTTGAGGGATGTCCGACTGCCCATTTAGGCCCAATCCCAGTAGGATCAGGCCTAAATGGGCAGTTGGACATCCCTCTCACAATCCAGGACTGCCGGCTCCCAACTGCTTGCCTGACTGCCTTCCTCATTGCCCCTAACAGCTTCTGCCTGCCAGCCTGATCAGTCCCTAACCAGTCCCCTGCCAGCCTTATTGATGCCTAACTGCTCCCCTGCCAGCCTGATTGCCCCTAACTGCCCTCCCATGCAGGTCTGGTCTCCCCCAACTGCTCTCCCCTGCAGGCCTGAGTTTCCCCCCCCCAACTTCCCTTCTCTGTAGGCCTGGTCACCCCCAACTTTCCTCCTCTGCCGGCCTGGTCATCCCTAACTGCCCTCCCCTTCAGACTTGATTGCCCCCAACTGCCCTCCCTTGCAGGCCTGGTCCCTCCCAACTGCCCTCCCCTGCTGGCTTGATCACCCACAACTGCCCACTCTTGCAGGCCATCTTGTGGTGGCCATCTTGTGTCCATATGGGAGCAGGATCTTTGACCACATGGGGGCAGCTATCTTGTGTGTTGGAATGATAGTCAATCTTCATATTACTCTTTTATTAGATAGGATAGAGGCCTGGTGCGTGGGTGGGGGCCAGCTGGTTTGGCCTGAAGGGTATCCCAGATCAGGGTGGGGGTTCCCTTGGGGCATGGGGTAGCCAGGGTGAGGGGCCTGTGGTGGATTGCAGACCAGCCACCCCCACCCCAGTGATGCAAGCAGAGTCTCTGGTATCTGGTATTTATCTTTTACAATTGAAACTTTGTAGTCTAGAATAGAGCCAAGCCTCCTGCTGACTCTGTGCCTGCAGCCATTTCTGTTGGGATTTATTTAACTTTTATAATTAAAACTTTGTAGTCTTAAATGGAGGCCAAAGCAGTCCAGGGCTGCGTAAAGCTTGGTTCCTCCATCACTGGGGGCAACCCCAGCCTCCTGCTCTCTCCAGCTCCATGGCTGCTGCCATTTTTGTTGGAATTTATTTATCTTCTATAATTAAAACTTCGTAGCATTGCATGGACACCTGGAACGGCCAGAGTGTGTGGAAAGCTTGGCTTCTTCCATTGCTGGGGAAGTCCAAGCCTCCTTCCTGCTCGCTCTGTGGCCACAGCCATCTTGGTTGGGTTAATTTGCATACTCACTCCTGATTGGATAGTGGACATGGCTGGTGGGCATGGCTTGTCATATCACAGAGGTACGGTCAATTTACATATTACTCTTTTATTATATAGGATGGCTTTGGCTTGCTATGGTGAACACATCAGTTCCATTTCCGAGTGACTTTTCACTTGCTGTGTTATCACAGCCTCTCTAAGCTTGAGAGAGGATCTGTTCGGCTCTGGCTGTATGTGGTCAAGGGAAGGAACGGGGAGACAGCAGAGGCAGGGAAGTTCAAGATGGTCACATGGTGAACCATAGCATGTCACAAGAAAGGGGCTATAGTGAGAGCTGACAGTAAACATTTTTACTAGGATCACTTTTTCCATTAACTTTCTGCATAATTTTTATATTATATATGCTCACTTTTATATTTTGCAAATCAAGTTTTAGAAAGCAGTGGTTCTCTCTTAGGGGATTGTAATATTACCTCTATACTTTCACTGACCTTTAACTGAAAATAAGCATTTTTTTTCTCAATTATGAATGTGAGCAGAAGGCCAAATAATATCAGCAGTTCCTGGGGCTTTGCCACCAGTAGAAATGACATATGATTTTATATCACAGTCTACTCAGTGTATATAATTCAAAACACTATGTTCATCACTGCTTAAATCTTAACTATATGATGTTAAACTATTCTAGTTTCACATGGTAGCAAGGAAAACATGCATTACTCTCACAAATTTAAATATATATATATATATTTGTATATTATATTTCAGCACAACTGGTTGCATTTAAAATCCAATAGATTTAATTTTATGCTTTTAAAAAACATTATAATGAGAAAGGGTCCTTATGTTTTACCAGATGCCAAATGGATTTGTGAAACCAAACACCTAAAAATTCTGCTGTAAAATACAAGAGTGCAATAATCGCTAAATTTTCTAAAAATACTTGCTTATTAGTGGATGGGATTGCTAAGGTCTAACTTTAGTCAATACATTTATAAATTAACTAAATATTAATATATTTAGAGGGATAATATTAATGTGTATTAATATTTTAAATCTTAAATAAAGATGTAATTAATCATGTTTATATATATACATATGTTCATACATACCTAATAAGGGGACTACAATGTATATGGTGTGCTTTCCATTCATAAATACATAGTTAAAAGTTTTAATCCTTGAAAAATCTTAACCATAGTAATCATACCCACAGCCATTTCAAAAGCATTAAAACTTAAGACTGCAATATATTACTCAAAGCTCAAATTCTTTCCTTTTCACAGGCTATTCAGAAAGAGATTGAGAAACAGAAGGCTCACCTAAAGAGTGTCACGGAACTCGGAGAGGCCTTGAAAACAGTTTTGGGCAAGAAGGAAACCTTGGTGGAAGATAAACTGAGTCTTCTTAATAGTAACTGGGTAGCTGTCACTTCCCGAGCAGAAGAGTGGTTAAACCTTTTGTTGGTAAGAGAAGAAGCTGGAAGATTTGCAACCCCTCTCCATCATGGGAAATAAATTACATAAGTGCTCAATAATGATACTTGTGCTTATAAATTCCTTCACTCCACATAAATTCTAGCTCTTAATTCAATAACTATAATCATATTTTGATATATTTCCATATTCATGATCTATTCCATATGGAGATTGCACATAACAGTAATTTGAATGATACTGAATTTCTGTCTATTAAAACTATAGAAAACAGGACAGATCTTATAAGAACATTGTCTAACCAATATGTCATGTATGTTTCTGTAAAATTAAGGAATACCAGAAACACATGGAAACCTTTGGCCAGAATGTGGATCACATCACAAAATGGATCATTCATGCTGAGACACTTTTGGATGAATCTGAGAAAAAGAAACCTCAGCAAAAAGAAGACGTGCTTAAGGTAGCAAATAAAATATTATGAAAAGTAACATTTAAATAGTACAACCATTATGTCAATCATGCTTGTCCTAAAAAATACCAAAGACTTCTTAATAAGAATGAAAAATTCTCTTTCCTTCTAACCTACTTTCCTTCCTTCCTTCCTTCCTTCCTTCCTTCCTTCCTTCCTTCCTTCCTTCCTTCCTTCCTTCCTTCTTTCCTTCCTTCCCCCTTCTGTTTGTACTTTCTTAATTCAAATGGGAACTAATGTTTTGAAAGAGTTCTGTAATCTAGATATCTGTCCATATCCACCCAGAAGCTAATTATAGGCTACTTAAACTCTGATGAGAAAGGGAATTCAGGATTTACTTTGGTGTCCTATTGCAAACCCCTGTCCATTTTAATAGTAGTGCTACCTTCTTGTATCACACATGAAAATCCAGTGGGCATCATTCATAGCCCATCTGAATAAACACTTAAGATTTAATCACCTGGACATTGGCCTATTCAGTGTCCAAATCTTAGGATTAGTAACATCACTGAGCTTATATGACACTGAATTTGTCATTTTTAGTGATATATAAAGTAAACAATACTTTTCTCTTTTTGTATTAAATGGTCAGGACATCTTAAGTCATCTTTCTTAAAGAAAAGGCAACTTAATCTTAACTTTAAATAAATGATTCCTGTAAAGGGTAGGAGAGGTAGAATGTGCAAATATGTCTTATTAATGCTGCATTATTTCTACTTAATGACATCTTTCTCAGTTAAAAAAGAAAAATCTGAATTTTCCCAAATATTTAAATTCATGATACCTTACTTTGATTTGCAGTTTTCAATAATTTTATTCGACTAGTAGGCTACTATTTAAAGAACAGTCAAAATTATACTTTCTTTCCATATAATTTATGTTTGTTTTTATGCAATTGGTGTTTTCTGAGGATTAATTTTTTTGTCATGAAAGACTATAAATGTATTTCAGACTATCCCCAAAACATATTTACACTATTGCCTGTGCTTTATGTTGCCTTTCCTTTGACCTTGATATATAGTTGGGACTGTCATGGTAAAACTACTTCGAGGCCTTTAGAATAATAGGAAGTGAGCTATTTCACTTATACCAGTAGTCACTCTGACCCCTTGTGTCAGACAGAACATCCGCAATCTATGTCTGTGACACAGAATCCATAGTGTTAGAAAATCTGTTTTGCCCAAGGCATTTAATGTGATAAACAAAAGGGAATTCAACAGTGCCAGGAAAGGATTAGAAATTGTTTTTCAGCTACCTCATTCTTAAGCATCCTATATAATAAAGATGAGATATGTAAATTGACTATCATTCCAACACACAAGATGGCCTCCCCAATGTGGACACAAGATGGCCACAACAAGATGGTTGGCAGGGGAAGGTAGTTGTGGAAGATAAAGCCAGCAGAGGAGGGCAGTTGTGAGGGACCAGGCCTGAAAGGGAGGGCAGTTGGGGGTGATAAGGCCTGCAGGAGAGGGCAGTTAGGGGTGACCAGATCAGCAGATTAGGGCAGTTGGGGGCAACCAGGCATGCAGGGGAGAGCAGTTAGGGGTGACCAGACCAGCAGGGGATGGCAGTTAGGAGTTAACAGGCTGGCAAAAAAAGGGAAGTTAGGGGTGATGAGGCCTGCAGGGGAGGATAGTTATGGGTGACCAGGCCACAGGGGAGGGCAATTCGGGGGACCAGGCTGGCAGGGGAGGGCAGTTAGGGGGGACTAGGCCAGCAGGAGAGAGAAGTTGGCAAGGAAGGGTAGTTAGGTGTGACCAAGTAAGCAGGGGAAGGCCGACAGGAGCAATCTGGCTAGCAGGGGAGCAGTTAGGCATCAATCAGGCTGGCAGGGGAATGGTTAGGTGGTGATCAGGTTGGCAGGAAGAAGCAGTTAGGAGCAATCAGGCAGGCAGGCATACGAGCAGTTAGGAGCCAGCAGTCCAGGATTGTGAGAGGGATGTCCAATTGCCCATGGGATCGGGCCTAAATGGGCAGTCAGACATCCCTAGAGGGGTCCCAGATTGGAAAGGGTGCAGGCTGGGCTGAGGGACATACACCCCCATGTGCACAAATTTCATGTATCAGGCCTCTAGTATGTTCAGATTGTTACACAGCTATGAAATTTATTCAACATAAGATAAAATAAGACTAAATATAAAATATTGTAATTATTGCAAAAAACATTCCTTGTCCTTCCTCAGATTCTTAGACTAAGTAAATATTTTTAAATGAACATAGGTCAGATTTAAAGAAGGATAGCTAACTCTTTTCCTGATATCACAAATATTCTTAATTCTACTCCTATTTTATGGGAATTGGAATTTTTCTTCCCTCTATCTGCATGTGTTTTCCTCTCCCTCTCCCTCTCCCTTTCCCTCTCCCCCTCTTTCTGAATCTCTTTATCTCTCTCTTACTCTGTTCTGTTCTCTCACTGTCTTGCAACTTCCATTTAATTACTAACTTCAAGCCCTGTCTCTTGCTCATGGAATATAGTGTTTAAAGGCTGAAATGAATGACATGCGCACAAAGGTGGACTCCACGTGTGACCAAGCAACAAACTTGATGGCAAACCGCGGCGACCACTGCAGGAAAGTAATAGAGCCCAAAATCTCAGAGCTCAAACATCGATTTGCAGCCATTTCTCACAGAATTAAGACTGGAAAGGTAGGAAGACCTGCTCCGAGATGGAAACTAGTGATAAATGATCTCTTGCGAAGGTTGCGCAATACTCTGAAGGGGGCACGCCACCCCCACAGCAAGGTTTTCAAAAGGATATTAAAATCCAAAATGTATTTAAGAAAATTTTGTCCCTAAATCTCTCCCTCCCTCGTTCTCTCCCTCTCCTTCCCCCTGTCTCTTCCTATCTTTTGCAGTCTCCCTTTCTCTCTGTCATTTCTTTGTCATGCCATACCTAGACAAAAAAAAAATCTGCATTCTATACTGGTTTACATATGTACATTCAGGGGTAACCTACAGCAAAGTAACAAATAGCATGCTGCAGGCCAACAACATCAAAAAGCACAAAAGACATCTATCTAAAGAAAGCACTACTGACATATTTTACCAAATACAATATCGCTTGTGTGTAATATGGATCAAATCTCCCAAATGAGGCCTTGTACATCTCCTGCATGATCTAGGGTATTTATTCCTCCTTAATGGCTGCACACATGTATGTTTGTATGTTTATTGAACTTGCTCTTGCTAGTTGTTGATACTGTGACAAAATCCGTTAGGCTATAATGACTTGTTCAAGCCATGAAAACAAATAATTGCAAAGCTTATATATCCTAATTTTTGTAATTTTATATGATTATATTTATTCAATTGAATGGAGATCCAGGAGATATGGAACTTTTGCATGATAACCCTTTATATTTGTATGACACTTAAAAAAGACAAAATCTTATATAATAGGTAGCATGCAAAAATATTTAATGCAGATTTTCAATTTTGGGAGGAAATTGCAGCATGCAAGGAATTACTCCCAAATTTTTATAAAATGTAATTTGATCATATATATATATATACATATATGTATATGTATATATATATATAAATGTGTGTAAAAGAAACATGTCATATATAGATAATGACTGGAAATAATTTTAAATGAGAAAAATGTTATTGAACTATTTGTGAGAAAATGATATTGAATTATTTGTGAGGTAAGTCTTGATTCCTGGAAAAATAGGAGAATACATTTTAAAAATTACTTTTATAAATATGGACAGACAATTATAGCATGGTTTAAAATTGCTGCATTTTCTAAGGCATTGCATTGTATCACTGTTATATATAATAGCACACTTAAAGGAATTTCTAAAATATACAGAAATGTGATATGAATTTTAAATACTTTATGCTTATAAAACATAGCTACCCTTCAAAATTTACCTTCCCAAAGCAAAAAGGTATTAACTTACCTTAATTCATTGCTTCTTTTTTGTAATATTTGAGTTAACTAGTTTGTTCTATGCATTTATATATTATTTTAAGTAAGGCATTTTCACCTGAAAAAAATCTGACAGGCTTTGAAACTTTATTTTCAGAGCAGAAGTTTTTTTTTTATTTTGTTTGTGTTTGTTTGTTTGTTTCTGTGTTGTTGTTTTTTTTATAAGAATCCACTTTGCTCTTTAAAGAGACAGTTGTTTTTATATCTGGAGATCTCCCTAGAGTATTTATTAACTAAATAAACAGAAAGGTTACTTCAATCACCTGAGAAATGAATGCTAATAATCCATTGCTAAGTTGTGTGTTCTTCCCACTATATATGTTTTCAAAGTGTCACTAAGCTATGGAATATTTAAGAGAAAACAGAGTATTATTTTCTTTTTTTAAAATATATTTTATTGACTTTTTTTACAGAGAGAAGGGAGAGGGAGACAGAGTTAGAAACATCAATGAAAGAGAAACATCAATCAGCTGCCTCCCACACACCCCCTACTGAGGATGTGTCTGCAACCAAGGTACATGCCCTTGGCCTGGAATCATACCTGGGACCCGTGAGTCCACAGGCCAACACCCTATCCACTGAGCCAAACCGGTTAGGCTGGTATTATTTTCTTTATTCTATTAACAGTAAGTTGAGATGAAAGATGTCACATGATTATGATTTGTAAATTTTGAAGAATGAGTAGAATTCATCCTGCACTAATAGCAGCTGGCTTAGTGTGGCCAAGAGAAATTTGTGATTTGCATTATATGTTCTGTACAAATTTTTCAGTTATCATGCATCAGGTGAGCCACTTGATGCACAGCCTTTGTTTTCCTTACTGAAGAAAGGTATAAGCAATTTTAAATCAATATTTTCAATTATATATTAATTGACAAGGTAATCACAGTTTTACTTTCTACGATTTCATTTTCTCTAAATTAATAAAGACAGTTGGATACAATAGTGACCCCATTTGGGAATTTTGAAGAGATAATTATACTCTATCATCATGAAAGCATTTGCTATTTATTCATTTCATCTGCTAATGATATTGAGTATCCATTATTAGTGAGTATGGAAATATACAAATATGTAAATAATATTTGCTTTAAAAATATGTTTACAAACACAAACTTAAATACTTATTGCAATCATAGAATATGCTTAACACTAGTTTAACTTCATGGATATGTTCAATTTATGATTGAGGTTACTCCTAGCAATCCCATAGTATTATAGGAAGAATAGTATACATAGAAGACTGATTCTGGGGCCTAACTTCCAGGATTAGGCAGAACATGGTTTCTACACAACTTCATTTCAGTGTTTATAAGATAAAGGAGTTGAATTAGATTAGTGGATTTTAAAGGGAGAACTATCTTGCCACAACCAAAAGGAGTTTTTAGAAAAGAATGTATAAAATGGATTAGCAAGTTATTGGATGGTAGGGTTTCTGCCCTTATCTATCTCCTTTCAATAATGGGGTTCAGGAGATATAAGTTATTCCATAAAACATGGTGTGAAATTTCTGGGTTAGATTAGTGAAAATTAGGACTAATCTATAGTCCGTGGTATTTCTAAAATTTGACAGTCCAGTGATCTTTTGTTGATACAGTAGAGATTTAAAATAATTACTTGTATATTTATTGGTTTATGGAGTACAATAATTCTGGAAGCGCTGGAATTCTCAGGGGTGACCTTTCATTTCTAACTCAAGTTCCTGTTATATAGTAGGGCTTCTGTAAGGTAAGATTGGGTCCTTCTGCGATTGAGTCTATGGGTAGGTTTCACTTAAAAGAATAACCTAGGAAATAACCTATGGTGATAAAATAAAAAAAAATGAAAGTAGATTGGGAATGCATACGGATATAACATAGATTTAGTATAAGAACTAATTTCAAGATGCTTTCTAAAGGCCAATTGGAAAGGAAAATTGAATAGAGCAAAAGTTTATCCTAAAACTCACTAACAATGTCTGAATTCACTATTTAGTGATGAATATAAAGTCTCTGTCTCCTGCAAGGGCTGTCCATTGGAGGAAATTCCCAAATCCAAAAAGCAATGAGAGCCTCATTTCTGGTTAGAAATGTAGTAAGATCTTTCCTTTCTTATCTTAATCTCAAGATTGTGTCAAGAATCAAATGATCTAAGATATGTAAAATCACACATTTAAAAATATATAAATTGTTAAGAAAGCTTCATTCATCCTAATCTCTGTGAAATCAGTTTGAGAAATTACTGTTTTAACAAACATGGTCAGAATTATTAGAAAAATTAATCAGTATCCTGGATAAAGACAGTGGAATCAATGGGGAAAGACATCATGTCTCAACTCTTTCTGCTTTAGGGCATCTGAGTGTGGTAGCATATAGCAGGGTAGTGGGGAGGGATACTATCAGGAAAAGAAAGTAACTGGAGACAGAAGCATAGAAAGGAAAAGAAGAAGTCACAAATAAACTACTGATTTCTGTAGATTAAGACAGCTTTTCCCTTCTATATTTTCTAATAAGCCAAGATGAAGATGGGGGTCAGCAATTAGAGAGAGAGAGAGATGGTATTTGAATAGATTTTAAGGAATTAATGAAGGAAGGGTTTGGGAAAGGGAACATTTTGAATTAACTCTTATCATCCATGTACTATTTCAGGTCACAATGGTTGGCATTCTGGTGCTTATATGACTAGGAGTTTACTAGTGATTCAAGGAGTTTACTGTTTAATGGTTGAGTAAAATATCTTCATGAATACTAGGCTAAGAATAAGTGTGTGCTGAGTGAATTTAGTAGCCTCTCTAGCAACATAGAGAATATAACAATTCAGGATAAACTTATGATAAAGTCCAAATGTGTTTAATGGAGAGTAAGTTGCATTTGCATACAGAATATAGATATGGAGCATGGAGTTTTAGTTGTGCATAAGACAGAAAAGGATGATTAGACACAGTGTGCAGAGGTCATGGCAACCAATCTAATAGTTTATGCTTAATTCAGTAGGCAATGAGGAGTCTTTGATGGATTTTTTCATACACTACTGAAAGTTTAGTTCAATAGTGGTTGTGAAGAGAATTCAACGGAATTATAACAGGAAGTAAGGAAACCAATTTGGAAGCTATAGTAATAATTTAGAAACAATGGATACCTCAAATAAAGAGGTGTCTATGGGAATGAAAAATAAGTGACAATTGAGAATAGTGACTCTCGAATCTGTGTTACTGTAGGAATTGTGAAAACACAACTTGTTGCCCCTATCCCGAGATTATAACTCTGTAGGCCTTTGGTGGGACCTGGTAATTTACATTTCTAGCAAGTTTCCAGGTGATGTTGATGCTAATGATATAGGGATCACACTTTGAGGACCACTGATATAGAGACATTGAAAACTAGCCTAGAATTTAAAGTATTACATATGAAAAATGATGCAATGAAAATGACTTAGGATTCAAGACTTATTGAGATGAAAGTCTGCATGTGAATTACAAGAATAAAATGTGCATCAAGATATATTTGTGCCATTGTAATATTTAGTTTCAAAAAATGTAGACTAAAACAGACTTTTCCTAACAATGTCCTATTAATATAGGCACTTACTCTGTTAGAAGATATTATGAAACTTATATATATAATTTGCTTGGAGTATTTTCTCTTATAAAGACAGAAAATGTTCACTTTTCTGTGGAACTGAAATGTTAAAATTACCGACCTTCTAATTGGTACTAACTAGAAGAAAAGTGAACTTGTTCCTTCTTGTCTTTATTAAGATTTATGTGTCATTGGGTATGATATGCCATATTTCATTTAATTTTCTAGTGGGCATTGAAATTGTGGAGATTTTGACAATCTGATATCATATATGTAAATATTCATAGTTGTGTTGTCAAGTTTTTGACCTCCGATCCATGTTAGCAGATCAAAAGTGGTTGTTTATTGAACCAGATACTTTCAGATATATATACAGCTGTGAGAAATCCAGTGAGTTTCCAGTTTATTGTAGACCATATCAGGAAAAAAAGAGACACACATGGGTGAGTCTAAGCTATCATAAATAGTGATTATATAAGTGAAAAATAATGTATAAATATAGTAACAATAGTTTAGATAGATATATTGGCTCTCCTAAATATCAGTGGGAAATAAATAATATATCTTACAAATGTAACCTAGAATGTCAAAATGAGGTTTATTGGATTTGAACATTTTAATTAAAATCTAATTTTCAATAATTACCATTATCAATACAAATATGTTGACCTTTTCCCCCTTTGTAGTCAATTTATAATTAAGCATCTTCTCTTATAGAAGAGAACAGGATCCGTCAATTGGTACAGTTATTCTTGTAATACACACACACACACACACATATACACACACACACACACACACATTTTTAGTAAAATTTTCTATAAAGAACTTAAAACAGAAAACATTGATGAAAACTCAAAGATCTATAGATATTGCATAATCTATAGAGTATTAATTACAGCTAAAACCCTGAAATAATAGTAACAGATTAATACCCAAGCTATGTAATACTATATCTGCTAATTTTATTTTACTGAAATAAATATGAAATGAACCTATCAACAGAATTATTATTAATAATATTTTACATTAACAATACTTTTTCACATTTGAATTTTCTATCACTATAGCAAGGTTCATTATTTTGAAACTTTGATAACAATTTCCTTTTGTAATCATCTAAAATGTTTTCAAAGTAGATCTTAATTGAGTTTGGTGAGCAGTGTCATGTGATAGAACTTACTGGATCTTACGTATGAGCATATTTTAAATGATTAGATCTATCTGTTAATTCCTGATTGTGATCCTTTAAGAAAGAAAATTATTTCTTCAATTAACCAACAAAAGTAATCATGCCTTGAACCAGGGGCTTTCAAATATTTATAGCAGGCTGTAAGAGCCAGTGAGTTGCTCAAGTTCTCAGTTAGATAGCCTGATTATAAAATGTTAGATCCCAATCCATTGATTTGTCTATGCCAACATGCTGTCTCATCATGTACTCAATTGCCTCTATTTATGTCATCAGATATTTGTTGGTCTAGAATGTGTTAGTATAAACATGTTCAATTTCATTTAAAACACAGTGACTTCAGTGCACTCCTCTCTGTTAAAAAAATAACAAAAAGAATTGAACTAAGAATGGAAATCAGAAAGGGGCAGAGATAGGGAGGAAAAAGAAATAGAAAAAGAAAAGAAAAGAAAGTTGTCCAGAATGTTATTTTTGCTTTTAATTCATCTTTTTCCACATATTTTATGTAAATCCTTTCCACTTCAATTTTAATTACTACTACTAAAGTCAGGTAAGGTTAAGATAGAAAGATATTCAAGTAATAACATAAAGTAGAGTGGACTGATACTTAAACCACCAATATATTTTAACTATTCAGAATATTTTGTATATGATTCTTAAAAGTATGAGCATGAAATTAATCTCATCAATGAAAAACTAATAGGGCTATACTGGATTATGTCCTTTAATTAGCCTCATAAATTTGGGAATTTTTTTTTTCATTTTTATCCTCAAAGCATCAAAGATAAATCAAGGCCTTGCTTAATGTCAAAAGAATGTAACCAATAAATGTCACCATTACCAGTTAAATTTATTTTTAAGTATTATTTCTTATATTCTTGAAGTTTACTCTCATGAATTTAAAATGAACGAACAAATAAATCCACAAACTACTTTATCTGATCACCTTTGCTCTAGATAGATGTTTACAATATGCTTATTTATCGTTGTTTTCTTTCCTCTCCAGATGTTTTGGTTTTAATAGCTCTTCATATCTTATCAGTAGTATGTCCTTTCTGTATTATAGGATGTACTGGTCCTTGAAAGTTTATTCATTTCAGTTTCTATGAATTATTCCTATTTTATTTTATTCTATAACAATATTGTAATGATAAATAAATTTTAAAGCTACGGAATGGAAAGAGAAAACTGATTGATTTGAAGTTATTTTAAACCAACCTATAACACTTGGATTATTTATTTTCACTTTAGATTTTAGTGTAATTTGAATGTAGTGGCCATTTATCATGATGACTGCGATTACATATTCCATATTATCAAATGTTTACTCTACTGTATGTGTAAACACAGTCATTATTATGTTAGTGTATATATGCACATTGGAAGTACTATTTAATCAAAAGAAAGCTTACATTTTAAAAAATGATAAAATGTACCTGAGTGCATTTGAATGCTTCCAGTTTACAATGAACCAATTTGTAATTAAATTTGCTTTTATCAGCCTGTTATTGTTTGTAAACTTGTTATACTTCACCTTTAATGCTAAAACTTTAACAAAGCCTTAAACTTCATTAATCCTAAAGCATACAGCAAAGCACAACTAGCTGTTCAGCAATCTGAAACATTAAAAAAATCAAGGAAAACAAAGTGTTGTCTTTCTCAGTTTCTATGTCTCTTCTTTCTTTTGTGTCCGTTTATCTCTCTCTTTGATTATTAAACTTCCCTATGTTTTACTTTATTTGTACTTTTTATGACTACACAGTCCTGCTAAAACTTTTAAGATGCAAAGGTAAGTAAAAAAAAAAAAAAAACTTCAAAACCTATGTTTGGTTCATACTTCCTCATTTGATATTATAACTTTTTTCTAGACTATTTTTGATGTATTCTAAAACCTGAAACATTTCTTGTGTGCAATAATACTGTGTGATTTAACTGTTATTCCCATTCTATGGTCATATATTTTCTTTAAAGTCAATAGAAGTAATTCATACAATAATGAAGGTGATTTATCTACCACTGATTTAAAATTCTTTAAATAATTTACTATAATTCTGAATTGAAAAGGCAGGCATTATATTCTTTATATATTTTAAACTTGGATTACTCAAGAGTGAACTATTAAATTATGGATTATTGATTATATACCTTTCTTTCATAAAGTGTCATAAGAATTGCAAATTACAAATACAGTAAAGACCAAGTAATGACATACAAAATTGTATTGGTCAAGAAAGTACTTCACATGTTAGAATTGTCATGACCTCGTGGTGAACCAGTGAGTCTTCAGGAAGGCATAAATTTTTGCAACCTTTTGTATCTGAACAAAGAGCATTAATCACATAGGTGTGAAATGGGTAACCTGCTAGGCCCGTAGCATAGCCAAAGTAATTGGGTTGAGTAGTTATGGATATTTTGGTTATAAAGTTGATCACTGGTTAATTTAGTTAATATGTTGGATGTTATATAACTGAATTTATATAATATGTTCCTTTTCTATACAAAATAAATGTTATATTTGTTAAAGAAAAATACAGAGTAATGTAAGATATATTCTCCCAATCGAGGATTTAAAAAATTTGCTGGTGAGGCAAAGTATAATCCCTTCAAAGACAAATGACATTGTATTCAAAAATGTAAGATACTGCAACACAACCTAGGATTACACATAAATGAGCAATAGATTCATGATATAACACGTCAAAACCATCTCCGTTAGATTTTCTATTCCTAGATGGCTTCCTGAAAATTCCTTTCAGAAAACAAATCTGAATCTGCGTGAGTGACATGGACATTTTACAAATTATCTAAATCTACTGTTTGACTATTATTAATAAGACATTACTCCTGTCACATATTTCAAACTAATAATGAGCTCTTGGTAATTTTCAAAGTCATGTTTATAATAGTTACTGTCAATCTGTACTGTTAATAAGGTAGCCATGAACCGCATATGGCTGTTGAGTATTTGAAATGTGGCTACTCAAATTAAAATATGCTATAAGTATAAAACATAGTGGGTTTTGAAATCTTAATATGAAAAAGTAAATGTAAAATATTTGATTAATTTATATTGGTTATAGGTTTATATTATATAATTTGTGGATATATTGTTTAAGTAACATATATTCTAATTAATTCCATATTTTTCATCTTTACTCTGGAAAATATAAGATTAAAAATTACATGTATGGTTTGCATTATATTTCTGTTTAGCTGCACTGCTATAGATAAACAAAATCCTTTGAATTCAGAGGAAATAATTTCCTGTAAGTTGATAAAATTTCAGGGAAGTATTCATTTGAAAAGTCTATCATTTCTAACATGTAGCCTGATATATCATTATTCTGCTTCTAATTGTATACTTTCAGCAGTGCAAAACTCACTACTTTAAAAGTGCTTTTAAAAAGAAAAAAATTGCAACATTAATCAATTGTTCCTATAGTAAACAAAATTTCAGGCTCCAATTAATTTCTGTTCATTGATTCTGGTTGTTCACTGTGGAACCACAGAGATTAATTCAAATCCCTAATATGCATAGTGACCTTTTAAACAAATGCAGAATAGGCTTTGATCAAGAAATCTGGATTCTAAGCATACTCCTAATGAAATCTAAGTTTACACAATCTTGCGTGAATACTTATTCATTTTTGAGTGTTTCTGTAAATCTGTTTATACCTGCTTACATTATTTTTGTACCTGCTGGTATTCAGGTTTATTTTCAATTTTATACAATGAAATTTATGTTATTTCAAACTCTAGAGCATTCAAGAGATCATTAAAATATTTATTTTTATTCACTTAGCTTTTTAGGAAATCACTATATTGTACACCTGAAACTGATATAATTATTTAATATTGTATACCAATTATACTTAAAATTTTCATTTTTGAATATACAGTATGTACTAGGAATGATCAGGGTTGAACAAGACAGCAACCCTCATCTTCATGGAGTGTTCGTGGAACTCATTCCTCTTTGTGGATCATTGTTGTTGTTTGTGTATGTGTATGTTACATGTTTGTTTCCAAATAATGTCTGGTGAAAATACTGCACAGGGCAGAACAAGTACAAAGCCCTCTGGAATCCTCGTTGAGACCACCCTCTACATTGATGCAAATTAATTAACCAACAATTTTTGTTGTTCACAATGACCCAACTTTACCAAAACAGAGTGTTAATTTCTCCATGTTCACCATTAGAGTTGCATGAGCTTGTCAAATACCTTGGTAAAATAAAAATGCCATGTCAACACGCATTTATCTTATCTGTAATAAGCGGTATGTTTTCAAAAAGGGAGGTCTTGAACTGAGCCAATGGATGAGTCTGATTTTGAGAGGAAACAATAAGAGGCCCATATTTATTGAGCATTTATTATGTCAGATAGATGCATAGAAAAAATAATAACACGTATTGAGCATTTATGATATATCAGACAACATTCTAACATATCTGATACTCAAAAAAATCCTATGAGGTAGATATTCTTCTTATTCTTATGTTACGGATATGGAAACTAAGGCTCAAAGAGGACAAATAACTTGTCCTGATTCCTTCAGCTTTTAAATGGTAGAATTCAGATTCAATAGTCATTCTCATATAGAAGTTTAGGCTCTTCACCAGAACATTAGAAACATTCTTAGCACTTTGAGGAAGAGAAGACAGGATCTCACCAATGGAACTGCGTCAAAGACTAGAAAGGTCCTTGGGGCAAGATTAGGTGAAGGTGGATTTTGGACTTTATTCTATTTGTACTACTTGAGTAGAGAGTAGAGAGATAACATAATGGAAATCATGTTCGGGGAGAATATTGACCTGATCCTAGTGCACAGGATAGAACTGGTGAGGTTGGAAGGAGATTATACCCCTGTGAGGCTGTTATTGCTTTAGTTCCTATGAAAGGAGAGATGGTATCTCTAGGAATGGAAAGCAAGTGGATTATGGTGAATTAATTGACAATTATTTGGTATTTATTGGCCATGAGGGTAAAGTGTTGAAAAATGACATCACACACGTTTTAAGCCTGAGTGACTGACAAAAATGATTATCTGTTATCAGAATGTAGGAAGTTGGTGTTGCAAGCAGTTTAATGGAATGACAATGAGTTCATTTCTAGACATGTTGAACTTCAAGTGAGAACTCAGCTGGCTGTTGGAGAATTTAGATAGGAATTCAAAAGTGAGGTCACAGCTAAAGATGAATATTTGAGAGCTATTATGAAAGCTGTGGTTAAATTTTGGAAGAGCATACAATTTATTAGGGAAGGAGAATTGAGAAAGATACAGAGGTCCAAGTTCTGAGCCTCATTTATTTTTAAATGTTTATTATTGAAAGTTTTGCAGAAGTCCCCTCACCCCCACACACTCTTCCCCACTCCCACCCCACCCCTGGCCTTCACCAATCATTGTCTGTGTCCAGGGGCTATGGATATATACATTCAAACTGGCTAATCTTCTCCTGCTCCCCTCATCCCTCTAAGAATTCTCAGTCTGCTGCATGCCTCCATGTCTTTGGCTCTTCTTTGTTTTTCACTTTATATTGTTCATTAGATTCCACCTATAAGTGAGTTCGGAGACTTTTAGGCCACTATATTTGAGTATGTGAAGAGGGGATGAGCTAAGAGAGGAAGCAGGTATAGGAGTAAAAACAAAAACAAGCAAGTGGATCCATGTTATTTTGACATCTGGGTACTCAATAAAAGTTATTTTAAACATTAATTATTACCATATAGTCACAAAAATATGCAGAGCAGGGTGGTTGCTTTTGTTATTATCAAATGTGAATAAAAAGTCAATTACATAAAATAGTGCCACATTAATTTTGTGTAGTTATTGTTCTAAAAGTTATTAAACTTTTTACTTTCATAGCGCTTTGAATAAGATACGATTTTTAAATTTAGAATTGCATCAATTATACACACATTGAAACATTCTTTAAGCATATTTAAAATACTATTCTGTACTGGTTCAGGAATCTGATTTTTCAAATTACAAATGAGTCTTAAGATTTAAAAAATAGTACAGAAAATTGCTCACATGAAAAAAGAGCCCATAAATCTTTTTCTGGCATGCGTAGAAGTGCCTAGAAGAAAAGTGTTTATTCATATAGCATGTGATAATCATGCCCTGGTAAATAACATTTGATTATTCACTTTTTTTATTAGTAACTAAATACCTTTAGATACTTGTCTTACCCTTGAACACTGATTGTTCTGTAAGAGATGCCTTCTATCTGATAAAGAAATACTGGCTGGGAATGTGATGGGGAAAAGAAGGTGGGGACCAAACTTGATAAATGCAGTCATCCTGGCATAAGATTCTGAATTGGTTTTACAAATGTAAAATGTTTAGTTCTATTAGAAAATAATATTTCTATATGCCATTTATGAGTTTTCAAAAGCTATCAAATTTTAAATATTTTCCAGTGTTTTAATGCAAAGAAATTGAGCACAGAGTAAAGATCACTAGAATATTTTAACTGAACCTTTATAATTAAATATTGCCCACTGCTTTGAATATGTTTGATTTTCAATATATTATCATTCATCAGTCTACTTCAAATGCTTTTGTTTTGGAAAAGCAGTGTATTTTAAAGTTGTTTGAGATTAAGCTCCTTATGAATTTTGAAATTAAAGAAACTGTGATGTTTATAAGGTTGGAAAATATGTAATTCAGATATTTTTGTGTGAAATATTCTGGTTTCATTCATTTGAATTTGTTGTGCTATCAAAGAAAGCATTTCTGGGGCAAGCTAATGGCATTATTTATCTTATGAGAACATGCCTGTCAATTTCTCCATGCTAAAGATGTCATTTGAAATATCTGAACAGATAGTCATGTACTTTTTCTGAGGATAAGGAGACAATTCTGCATTTTTAACTAAGGTTACTGGTATTTGATAAATGAGGCAATTTCTGATAAGACATATTTGTCCAAATGGTATTTATATCAGAATATTTAAAACAGGGTAAAATTCAACTTGAAAATATTAACAATTAGCCCAGTCAAATCTATGGAAATTGACTTTTGTTGAAAAAACAGAATGATGAATTGCATTGTCTTGCATGTGAATTCAGCTCTGATAACGTTAAATGTTTGTCTTTATTTGCATCCTCAGGTACTTTCCTAGTGTATTTCAAAACTTTCATAAAGTATAATATGGAAACATAATGCATGTCATTATTTTAGCAACAGGAGGTTGAACAAATATATTTTGGTTTATGTTTCTCATAAAAAGTAATTTTAATTTAAATTAGCACTATCTTTTTTTTTTAGGCCTCCATTCCTTTGAAGGAATTGGAGCAGTTTAACTCAGATATACAAAAATTGCTTGAACCACTGGAGGCTGAAATTCAGCAGGGGGTGAATCTGAAAGAGGAAGACTTCAATAAAGATATGGTAAATTGGTTCTGATGAAAGTGTGAATGAACTAGGAGTGAAAATGAATAAATATTTGGAAATAAATCACATAACTCAGGCTACCAACTAAATTATCAGGCCATGCCTTGCACATTTTCTGATTCCAATGACTTATTACAAATGAAAAAATATTATTGAGCAATTATTATGAATGACAAAGTACTAGAGTATGGCCATTATAGGAGCACTAACAGATTCTAATAAATAGCTCAGCAATTTTGCTTTGACCTGTACTCTTTCCAAACTCAGAGGATAAAATGTAATGAGGATTAAAGTCAAATCAGAAAATTAACTGGAACTCAACTATCACTGGTGGCTGAGATTTTGTGTCAGTCATGTTTTTGGTAATGTAACATTTAAGAGAAAGGGCAATCACATACAATATAAAAATTGTTTATTAAAGTTTACTATGATTGGTTTTACCAAAAAGTTGAATAAATAGTATAGTGTGCACATAAAACACATATACATTTATGCTGCTTATTTCATGAGGGTAAAAAATGTAACCATGTGGGCTATTCACAAACTGGTAACATCCTTATTCAACCCTGATTAATTTCAAAGTGACTTTTATATTCCTTTCTGGCTTGAATATTTTTGTGTCACATCCCTTCTCACCGACTTTTTTTCTCCTCCACCTTTTCACATTTTCCTTTCCTTCTTTCACAGCCATCATCTATATGGCATCCTTAAACTTTACATATATTATTCTAGAGCTTTCTGACATGTATTGATTGCCAGAGGCTTCTCAGACAGTGCTTGAAAATGACATCCAAGGGCAGTATATAATTTTTAATAATAGGCATGCAAAGCAATAAGAGAATTATTTCCACAAATCTTAGTTCCCACTGGTATCAATTCTGGCTTCCGGGAGCTACCTGAATCAGTGCTCCCCATGTAAAGGGTTTGGGGGCCTTGCCAACTCAGCTCATGGAAAGAAAGACAAGAAGAGGCTTTCCAAGATGCTGAGTTACACCTGTCTCTCCTTCATGTCAAAGAAGAAACCCGAGGGCACCGAACTGAGAGTGTTCTACTTACCTCGGGCTGATCACCGCCTTTGGCCAATAGCTCTCACCGGGTACAGGGAAAGAAATTTTATTGTCTGTTTATTTTTCTGTCCTCAGCTCTAGGAAATGTTGCAGACTTTTACAGACATGTTAAAATAAGTAAGGTCTTTTTACATGCTATAAGTATACAGAGGGGCAGGCAAAAGTATGTTTATAGTTGTTTGATAAATAGTAAAATAATACAGAATAATATAAGTATAAGCTGTGTTTTGTATACTCACAACTGTAAACATACTTTTGCCCAACCCTGCATATGTCTGCGTTACATTATTTCAATATACTAGTAACTGACAAATCTCAGATAAAAACTCCATTAATTCTAAAAGAAAAGTAGTTCCTCAGTCGTGGGTAGAAGTTTAAATACGTACTATAGAGTTGAAAATGTGATATCTGACTCCATGAAGAGTTTTACACACACACACACACACACACACACACACACGTGCATTTTTTAAGAATTTTCTAATATTTGCTTTTCTTAGCAGATTACCTTGTGTAACATTGCAGGATAAACCTCCTTGATAGAAAGTTTTCATACATTGAGTTGAAAGAAATATAAGAAACTAGACATGAAATATTACATGGTTACTTATGTTAGTATATTAAACCAGCACTTATTCAAATAAATTCAAAGAACATAAAGTAAAAATATTTTTGGAGTCCAAGAAAGCAAAATTATCAAAAATATTTAAAGCCATTTTTCTAATCTGTATTGAAATACTTATTTGATTGTATTTGTTTAAAATAATATGCACATATGACATTTTTAAGAAATGATCTGCAATATTTGACCGCAATTTGACACACTATTTTTTTACTATTTTTTATTTATCATGAATTTGGACATTTATATTATTTAAATCAGAGATTATTAGAAATTAGTGTACATTTAAAACAAAACGTTTTTACTTAAAAGTGATAAAATTTTAAGATTTGTTTTCATCTCATACTCACACATCCACATCCATATTCTTATATGGATTACTTAGCATTATAAACGACCATTTTTAGTTTACTTCTAACATTTTCAATTTCTAAAAATATACTTAAAATCAAAGCCAAAAGAATGCTTTCACAGCAATTCAGGAGTTGTCTGAAATGATGAAGTACCTTATTCCCCCATCTGCCTACATATGCCCCTTATCAAATGTGTCCTTTTGAACTAGACCAGAGGAAACTTCTTTTAAAAGTTAAAGTACAACATATAAAAGAAAAACTGGGAGCACTGTCTCTTATAATCACATTCCTTGAGAGTTTCAAATTGGATTTTTTTGTGTTTAAATAACATGTTTTAATATCTTTGTTAATGATGTACAGCTTTTTAAAAACCAAAATGAAGACTGTACTTGTTGTTTTTAATCAGAGTGAAGACAATGAGGGTACTGTAAAAGAATTGTTGCAAAGAGGAGACAACTTACAACAAAGAATCACAGATGAGAGAAAGCGAGAGGAAATAAAGATAAAACAGCAGCTGTTACAGACAAAACATAATGCTCTCAAGGTATTAGAGCTAAAATTATAATATACCTTGCCTGTGGTTTCTTTTCATATGTAGGGTAAAATATAGTGTGCATAAATAAAATCTGATTAAGAATCTTACCAGAAATACATTATTTCCCTGTTCAATGTGTGTGCTTTATTTAACACTTTTGAGTGGGGTCTTTAATTTTGAAATATGTGTTGCTTAACAATTTTGAGGGGTTTATTTTGGTTAGACAATTTTTGCTGAGTAGAAATCCAAAGCTATGAAAATACACCATGTATAGCACTTCTGGATTTTGTTTTCTACTAGTTTATTCTTAGAAGTTATGTTTACATTTATCTTGAAAACCCTATTTAAGTGCCAGAATAACCAATCTATATTTTTGGGCTTTTTGATTCCTGTATGTTAGTGATTTTATTTAGAATAGGTCCATTTTTTTTTTGGTAGCCCATTACTTATTTAGTAAGGCCTGGGATTCTACTTGAATTTTTCAATAAATTTCATTTTCTCTTCAAGAGTCACTCTGCAACTAACTAAGCATCTACAACAGTCTGATTTTATTTATGCAGGAATCCTCAAAATAATTGTCATGTCATTAAAGAAGAACTGGTATTCTCCTACTAACCAGTGATAGTGTATTGCTTCAACTACCCATAACATTCATGTGGATTTGTGCAGGAAGGACATAATAAAGTACTGGTTTCTCTATAGTAATATGTGGGTGGTTCTTGAGCTGATACTGGACATGTGAAGAGTTTTGTGGAATAATCCTTTTTTATGTGCTTTGCAATGTTCACTATTTGCATGCATGGCTGATTTTCTAACGCTGTTAATAGCCCAACTTCTCATTGTAAATCACTCTTTTAAAGCTATGTATCTATGTAGGTGGATCCAACTAGTAAGTAGATGGAGTCTACTTTCTATATGTTAATAAGAGTGTAAAACATTTTTCCATGTAGCCAGACAACTAAATAAACACTGCTGAGAAAGTAATTACACAATATTGTGCCTGCAAGTAATCCATGAGGAAAGTCTAATTGGCCAGCAGGTGTTCTGAAGGTAACTGCTGAGAAATATACTAAATAAAAAAAGTTCTTTTTCTAGAGGGAAAACAAGAGCTAGCCACAGTGTGCTCAGAAAATCAGAATTCTGTGTAACTCACACTCTTCCAACTGTGACCGACTTACAGAAAGGAGCATCTACACTGGTCATAGGATGAGATGTGTCCTCCAGAACAGCAGTGTTTAGTGTTTATCTGGTATAGCTCTAAAGAAATCTATAGAATGTCTAAATATTTTAACACAGTACACATCACCTTTTGCATAGTAAATCAAAGGAGTTTCATATCGTATGAGCAGAAGCCATTTCTTTTGGCAAATATATGAGTTGTGTCATGAATAAGGCACTGTTCAACTCTCCTTTCACGTGGCTGTGTCTTGGAACCTTTGAAAAAAGCAGCATTCCATCTGTCTCATCCCATGCATTTATTATCTCCACAAGAGATTTAAAATTCTGACTAAAAATGTAAACTTCAGCAAATTTTACATCCCCAGTTTTAAACAAAATGGGGAACAAAATCTATATTATTATTGAAAATATGTGTTAGAAGCAGTGAATGAAAATCTACTCACTTGCCAAACCAATCTATACCATACAGTTCAGTATATATGTCAACCTGTCCACTGAGTCCAATTCTAATCCTTATAAAATAGTTTAAATAAGTTAAAAACCTTCTAATACAATGGATATTTCAGCAGTTCTTTGAGACTCATTATTATCTTTTGCTCCAATTAAATCTGTATATGAATTCCTATTTATTACTGCTCTGACAAAATAAAAGCTGTATTCTGAGCTCCTATGTTCCCTCATGTTACCATGAAATGGTATTTCAACAAATCATATTGATCAGAGAAGACACTGGTTGTGCTTGTACAGAGCAAGATAATTAATAGCCCTGTTGTTGACTTATTAAATCAGCCACTCTTATTTATGTCATCAGAATGATTGGAAACCATGCACTATCCCATTGCTTTTTAAAATAATACATTATTTTGCATTTGGTGCATGGTTTGATAGAGTAAGAAGTTGTCCATGCAAGCCTTGAAAGAAAACACATTTTTATAACATTTAAATTGTCATTTTCATGTATACTCATGAGAATACCATTTTCACACTTCTATGTATACTAGAGACCCGGTGCATGAAATTCATGCACTCAGGGTTGTCGTGGGGAGTGCCTCAGCCCAGTCTGTACCCTCTCACAATCTGGGAGCCCTCAGGGGATGTCTGACTGACAGCTTAGGCCCAAACAGTTGGACATCCTCAGTGCTGCCACGGAGCCAGAAGAGGCTCCAGCCACCACTACTGCACTTACCAGCAGTGAGCCCAGCATCTGGCTGAGCAGCACTCCCCCTGGGGGAGCACACTGACCACCAGGGGACAGCTCCTGCATTGTGCCTCTGCTTGAAACAATTTATCTCATTAGTTAAGATTTTACATTTCTAATCATAAAATATTAATGGCCCATAAAACATTTTCACAGGGATTTCTACAACCATGAGTGAAGTTACTTGACCGCATAGGTTTAAAATTTGTATAAATTTTAGAAAATATTAACTTATTTTAAAAGTCAAGTACAAACTTAGATTTGTATAAGTATCTAGTTAAATCAATTGTATTCATATTAAACTATTTCAAATAGATTACATGGTCATTTAGTTCATTTAACAGAATTTCTAATCAAGTTTAAACATGCCAAGAGGAAATACTTTAAGTTGGTCATTCAGGTTTCTTAGCTTCGTTGTTCTGGCACATAAGTACATAATTTGATCATCTATTTGTATGTTCAGCATTTTAATGGAAATTTAATCAAAGTTATACAAGGAAGTGAAGGACTCAAATTATTTTTAAATAACTACAGCCAGATGTGTACTATACATATATATTGATATTTTAATAATATCTGCACCATGAACAGGATTTGAGGTCTCAAAGAAGAAAAAAGGCTCTAGAAATTTCTCATCAGTGGTATCAGTACAAGAGGCAGGCTGATGATCTCCTGAAATGCTTGGATGATATTGAAAAAAAATTAGCCAGTCTACCTGAACCGAGAGATGAAAGGAAAATAAAGGTAATGTTGTTTTAGAATGTCAATCCTAGATTTTATTGCTACCATTTTATTTACTTAAACTGTGTGAATCATATTTAAAATGTTGATGTGGTTGTTTATTAGTGTTCTCTCTGATTTTATGTATTTCCTTGTATTGTATTTTTTTTAATAATTGTACTGTATTGTTTTCAACTGACTTAATGTTGAGTGAATAAAATTTTATTTTTAGACAATGTACAAATTAATTAAGAAATGTCATGTGTTTTCTGGTAAAATTGTAATTGACTTTGTGTATCTTTGTTCCAGATGAACAAATGACTTCTTGGTATATGGATGGCTTCTTTCTCATGTTAGCACATTCATTTCATCAGAGCATCTTCACACATCATTGTCAAATCTCTGTAGATGTTTTTGCATAGTCTGAAGATGTTTTTTTCTGTTCTTTCTTTACTTTTTATTTTGCTTCATTCTCTGTTGATTTCCTCAAAACTTTATAAAAAGGAAATAAAAATTTATTGATTTACCCTCTAAATTATATTCTATATGGATGGTCCCTAATAATAAATAATCACTCCCAAAACAGCAGAGGAATTGAGAAGAAAAATATTAGATCAATTTAAATATTTTCTTAATTAGGATATCTAGCTAGCACTGAGCATTCAAAGGATAACTGAAATAATATTTAGATTCTTGGGTGAAGATGATAGTAAAGGCTTCCATATTTGTAAATTATGAAAAATGACAACAGCGAATTTCTGAGCGAAGTATGTGCTGCTTATAGGATGGTTGATGTGGTTAGCTAACTGCCCTGGGCCCTGTATTGGTTTTGCTCAATAGGAAATTGATCGTGAATTGCAGAAGAAGAAAGAGGAGCTGAATGCAGTGCGTAGGCAAGCTGAGGGCTTGTCTAAGGATGGGGCCGCAATGGCAGTGGAGCCAACTCAGATCCAGCTCAGCAATCGCTGGAGGGAAATTGAGAGCAAATTTGCTCAGTTTCGAAGACTCAACTTTGCACAAATTGTGAGTTGTTACTGGCAAACCCACGTATGTGTTTGCAGCTGCTACTCTAATAACAGTGGCCTACTAACAAAACTGGAAAACAATAAAAAAAATCTGGGTGCAATTTCAAACTTCTAATAATTTGCATTCTGAAAGAGAGTAGTTTCCCCTCACTTTGGGCTTCTGTAACACTAGTGGTTAATTTTTCAGATTAAAAAATATAATAAACTAACAGATCATAGGAAGCAACCCCTTATCAAAATTAAAAAATACTTCTTTTTGCTGCATCATTTTTCATAACATAGGCAGTGTAATTTGTCAATTTATCATACATTTACTTTATTTCAGTGTCTAATCAAAAATTGCTTTCCTGAGATCATCTCATGCTACTTTTGCTTTTTTACTGTATACATGAAAAATAATAAATCTTTTGTGAATCATCTTAAATCACCTTGCATAAGCCCTTATATCATTGACTTAAAAAATAATAGCTAGTCCTCATATCTGACTTATCTGCTTAATGGGTTAAACTGTTTATTAGAAGAAATGGATGCCTCGTTATACACATAGTTAAGATGGTTGAAAATTGATAGCAGATTGAAAAACTGTTCAATATTGTGACTACTAAAATATCTCAAACCAAAGAAAAAGGAATAACTGCTCCTCTTTCAAACAAGTGGCTGGAAAATATGTGATTCTGTCTTTTAAAAGGTGATTGATAAACAGAAACTAGGTCTTCTTATCTCTTTATTTGTAATAGGTATATAAACCGTAGGAATTTTTTTAACACATATATATTTTCATTCTATTCTGAGAAGTTGGAAATTGAAGAGGAATTGTTACCAGTCTGTAATGAGGCGAAGAGAGTGCTCCTCCCAAAACCAGGATTTCAGAGCCTGGAAAATTAGGCTTTATAATTGTAGTAGATTGAATCACATGAAATCAATAGATAGTCAACCATTTTTTACCTATATAATGGCAATTTCATTTGTTTTAATCCATAGGTGAGACTTTTGGGGAAGAGGCTTCTTATGTATTATTGATTCCATTTAATATGGTGTATATTTGAAAATATGTCAGGGCAACTAATTTAACTTATAAGCATATAATTTTGTTAATATTTCTTGGTAATCAAGGAAAAATATACTTCATATTATTGTGACTTCTTTTACATGTTAGAAAAACCCATGGATACACTGTTTTCTGTGAAATCCAGTACCCAAAGATTTAATAGCAGTTGAATATTTTGAGACATTGGACACAATACAATATATTTAAACTACATTACATTAATATATATATATGTATATATATATATATACACATAAATGATATATACACATAAATGTGATATACATATATGTGTATGTATATATATCTGTATATATATATCTGTATATATATATATCTGTATATATATATATATATATATCCTGTTTCCCTGAAAATAAGACAGTGTCTTATATTAATTTTTGCTCCCAAAGATGCACTACGTCTTATTTTCAGGGGATGTCTTATTTTTCCATGAAGAAGAATACGGTACACATTTATTATTGAACAAAAAAAAAGGAAATTTATTACCTGTATACGGTACGGTAGTAGTTGTTATCACAAATCAGCTCACTGATTGGCCACAGCAATGCCGGAGCTGTTCAGGCAGTGCGAGGTATCTTTAAATCAGGAGTCAGACGCCTTATGGTAGCTTCGGGGGCCTTCTCTTTCAGGGAGGCCTTATATTTGGGGGAGGCGTTATTATCAGGGAGGTCTTATTTTCAGGGGGATGCCTTATGTTACAACGAGAGGCAAAACTGGGAGTAGGTCTTATTTTCAGGGGATGTCTTACTTTCGGGGAAACAGGGTATAAAATTGATTTCAGAGAGGAAGGGAGAGGGATACAGAAACATCAATGATGAGAGAAAATCACTGACTGGCTGCCTTCTGCACGCCCTCCCTGGGGATTGAGCCCACAACTCAGGCATGTTCCCTGACTGGAAATCGAATCCTGACCTTCTTGTTCATAGGCCAACACTCAAGCACTGAGCCATGTAGGTCAGGCTAAACCAGTGGTCAGCAAACTCATTAGTCAACAGAGTGAAATATCAACAGTACAATGATTGAAATTTCTTTTGAGAGCTAAATTTTTAAAACTTAAAGTATATAGGTAGGTACATTGTTATTAACTTAGAGTACTTCTAAGCTGGCCTTTGCTAAAAATTCAAGGGACCAAAGAGCCACATATGGCTCGCGAGCCGCAGTTTGCCGACCACTGGGCTAAACTATATTGCATTTCTCCTCCAATTCCAGCTGATTGCACTTTTCAGATCATTATTTATATTAGATGTTGTGACCATAATATGTCATAAATAAGTCAAGCTTACAGTAGAAAGCCTGTGTTTGTGAATGCAAAAAGAATTGAAAGATTAAACAACTATAAAGGAAATTCAAATAAAATAATTTTGCCTTGATTTAATAGATCATTCAAGAAGTCCTTTGCTTTTAATTATCTGACTACTAATTCCTCCATTCTAATTATCCTGAAATATTAAAACACACTCTATATGCAGGATTAAATTTTTTACAACCTGGTAAATGTAAGTCATTAACACTTTATAATTAAATAGACACAGTATACAAATTCTCTATAAAACACACTTAAAATATCATTATGTAATTAATTACACATCGTAGGCTCCCAACTATATTTGTAAAACATAATAACAAAATGTTTGGTGAAATAAAATAAAGATCTAAACCACTATAAAAACTTAAAAATAACTTATAGTAAAATAACAAGATATATTTCCCCACAAACCATTTCTTCTTGATTTTATATCTGAAAGATTCAAAATTCAGAAGGTGCTGAATTTGGGGAAATATTTTTTAGTTAAATCTTGATTTTCCATGATAATATAAGCAATAACAGTATGTATGAAGAATAACCAATTTTATGTTATAATTATATTTGACTTTATATTTTAATTAGTCCTAAAATGATAGATGGTTCATATATCCAAGAAGTACCTTTATAGTCCATTGTATTTCACCAATAGTAACATGTATTAAGAAACTGACTTGATGTGTCCACTGGTTAAAGGAATCTTTCCCGATTATTCTGTGATCCGGTCATTTGTAATATCCACAAGCAATAGCTTAACCAAAAGTTATATTTGGAATAATCTTAGAGTGGCCCTGATGTAGCACAGGTGGTCAGAGTTTTGAAATTCCTAACACCGATCTTCATTCCTCTTCTCTCTTTCTCTCTTTTTTAAAAATATATTTTATTGATTTCAGAGAGGAAGGGAGAGGGAGTGAGAGATAGAAACATCAATGATGATAGAGAATCATTGTTAATCTGCCTCCTGCATGCTCCACAATGAGGATCATGCCCACAACCAAGGCACGTGCCCTGACCAGGAATCCAACCATGACCACCTGCTCCATAGGTCAATGCTCAACCACTGAGCAATACCAGCCCTGGTTTTCTTTTCTGCTTTTCTCATCTTTCTCTTAAATCTCCCTTTCTGTTCTCTCCGGCTATAAACTTTAGTCTTATTGGACTTACTGAGTTTCAGTTAGTCTTTCATATGTCAGCAGTGGCAATTGAAGATTGTAGGCAGGACTGTAAAATGCTTAATATTTGATAGCTGAGTTTACAATAATGAATTAATTTTTCTGTTTTGGAAGTAAAGACCCATAAATATAGGCTAAGTAGTGTAAATATTAGTGCACTTCAGGGACTATCTCCATGTCAGAGCTATATAAGCAAAAATAACAATAAGGACAATTCACAGACAAAGACAACAAACAGTATGGTGATTACCAGAGGGAAAGGGGTGGGGAGTTAGAATAGGGGAAAGGGGGATAAATGGTGGTGAAAAACTGGACTTTGGATGGTGAACACACAATACATTATACACTGAGTAACCAGATTATTATCATCTTTAAATGCATAATAATCTGACCACTCTGTGTGTGTGTGTGTGTGTGTATTTCTATAACATAACATATGCATGCACATATACATACATATATGTTATATTATAGAATTATATACCTGAAAGCTATGTAGTTTTATTAACCAATATCACCCCAATAAATCAAATAAATCTTTAAGAGACCAAAAAATATAAAAATCTTAATAAAAGAAGGAAATGTCCATTTTCTAACTGTAACTCCACTTGCCCTGGATATCCTATAGTTTCAAATTCCAATAAAATAATGCTGACATTCAATATTTTATATCCAACAACTCTTATTCAACTTTTTATTTTGCATCTCTAACATGTATCTAAAAGATAAGGTGGCCAAGTCATGAATAATTGATTTCTCCCCTACATAAATTGGCTCCTATGGAGCTCTTTGAGTGTTAAGTTGCCCTTTCACTTAGTAAAAAGCCTAGACATCATCCATGATTCCATTTTTCTCATATTGCCATGTAATTCACTTCAAATCCTGAGAAATAGAAACATCATTGATCAGCTGCCTCCTGCATACCCTACACTGGGGATCTAGCTGGCAACCTGGGCATGTGTCCTGATGGGGAATGGAACTATGGGTTTCTGGAACTAGGTCGACACTCAACCACTGGGCCACAAAATACATGTGTTCCAGTTAACACTGCTCATTGTGAAACTCAACTACAGGATGATTATCTCTCATCTCTGTTACTTCAGCAGCCTCTAAGTCTAAGTCTTGCTTTCAGTCTTTTCCCACTTATACTATATTCTCCCTAGTGAATCCAGAAAGCTCCTAGAGCATAAGTGAAATTCTGTCAACTCCCTGCTGATCATTACCTTTCACCAAAATCCTTTGAGCTTCTATATAATGTGAGCCCTGATTATCACTCCTATTACTCCAAATTTATCTTCCTTTTTGCCAGTCTCCTGTCATAGAGGTATAAAAGGTTCTCCTCTACTTAAACATACCAAATCATTTCCATCTTAGGACCATTGCACATATTGTTTCTTCATGAAAAATTTCTTTGTCTATATTTTTGCATAGGTGTTATAAGTTAACTTAGCCACTCTGCCATTTAGGAGCAGTGAACCTTAGTAGAACGTTGATATATAATCTAGATAGCTAATACTTAATAGGGATTTTTTTTTCTCCTTTAGAAGTAATTTTATACTCCTTATAATTATACATGCCAATTGGGAATTTAAGACAATTGTCCACAACAGCAGGTTCTACTGCAGCTACTTTTGGAAGTGTGAATACTAAGAAAAGGCAGAAAGTTCTAGAAACCTAACATTGAGGTGCTGAAGGGTGAATATGAAGAAGGTTACAGTAGTTAATTGCAAAGGACAGCTTTCACTACATCAGAGATAATTAGAATAAAATATTTTAACAGCATATATTTCCTAAATATAAAAGCTCTTGAAAAGTTTAAAGAATACTAACTTTCTTAGTTGATTCACTTTATTTTTCAATTTATTTGTTTTTAGAGAGAGGAAGGAAGAAGGGAAAGGGGAGGGGAGAGAAAGAGAAACATCCATTTGTTGTTCCACTTATTTATGCATTTATTGATTGCTTAACATTTGATAGCTGACTTTAAAATGAATTATTTATTTCCTATTTCAGAGGTAGAGACTCAGAAATATAGGGTAAGTAGTGTAAAATTAATGCACAATTTATTTTCATTTATTTGAGAGAGAGGGAAAGCGAGACAAACATCCATTTGTTGTCCCATTTATTTGGTTGCTGTTTGTATGTGCCCTGCTTAGGAATCTAACTTGCAACCTTGGCATATAGGAACTGCACTCTAACCAACTGAGCTACCTGACCAGGCCCATAGATTCACTTCAAATGCCAGAAGAAATGTATTATATAAATTAGTCTTTAAGTGAATAGTTTTATAAAACGGAAACACTGTTACATTGTAAACCTTTTTTCATTAACTTTTAAATATCATTTGAGTTTGAATAGAACTTTACATCTACAAAGATCTGTCACATGTGTCTAGGTTGATCCCACTAATAACCGCCACAAGTAAGTAGTATTTTAGTTGCTATTTTATAATATAAAAAGTTAATGAAGTTATTGAGATTTATCCAAGGTCACATGTAAGATATTGAAGACACCAAGCTTGATCTCAGTGCTTCTCAAAATGCTGTGGGGATTATTCAAAAAATATTGAATGTCCAAATAAGTTTGAGAAAAGCTGGGTTAAGAAAAGTCTCCTTACTCTAGAAAATTTCAGGGCTTTTGATATGCAAATGTGATTATGAATTTCTACAAGGGGAATAGATTCTGCAGACTTTCACATCTGGATAGTTGCAGTACAAAGGAGGAAATTTCATTTCAGTTTCATGATAAGATTCCTGTTTGGCTGTGAAGAACAAGTGTTCTTCAGGAAAAAAAAATGGGAAAAACATCTTTGTACCATTATGCTTTTGTTAGTTTGGATTTTTAAAAACATGAAGCAGAGAGTGCAAGAAAATTAATCACAGAGCTGCCAAAATAATCTATGGACCTAGTTTTGATAGCCTGCCACTCATTTTTGGTGTATATTTTTTCCTTTCACATAATGGTAAGCAATTAGTTGTGAGAGTTAAATAAGGGGGAAACATTTATTTTATAATTGCCACACAGATTTTTTCCTTTACCTTGGAATAACAATAGAGATTGTCAGCTGCCAATGCAAGATCCTTGGAGAATTCGGGAACATACATAATTTTCTTATTTAGAGACAGAATAATGTTCTTTAGTAAACAGAATTGCGAATAGAAAAGACTAATAACGGTTGCTAAAGAAAATGAACCAGATATAAGTTCTTATAGAATTTTTCTTTTCTCAGCTTCAATTTTATAATTAACATATCACAAGAACTAAGAAAGAAATTAAACAAGATTTTATGTTGTTCTATATCATTTGAGATAATATTTATTGCCATTCTATAGCACTTTTTCTAATCTTTAGTTGTGTAATAGAATCAGTTTAATGTTTGTTTAGTAAATAGAATATGTGCAGCTAGAATCAATTTCCAGGGAGATGACAGACTGACTGATTCCCTCATTTCAATGTATGAGAATTCTGCATAAAATATAAATTTTGTAAAGTTTTATACACATAGCTGAGCTCAAAATATATGATGGAATGTCTCTTCTTCCCCCAGTTGCCATGAATGAGCACATCATCTCCTATGGTAGTGTATCTGCATTCAAGGCCTAACAGGAGAAAGCTTTGAAGACTTTTTGGTAGAACATATGTGTCCTTACATAACATGTCACTACACAGATGCAAATGTGGTGTTAGCCAGGAGGAAAACTATGTGGGGCATAGGTGGAGGTGGGCAAAATGGAAGAAAATTAGGATAGGAAGAGACTTTGTTTGGGGTGATGGGTGCAAGATGCAGTGTGCAGATAATGTTTTGTTGAGTTGTACACTTGAAACCTGTATGTTTTTATAAACTAATGTCACCCCCAATAAATGCAATAAAGAAGGGATAAATAAATTTAAAAAATAAATAAAACCCTGCCTAAAACAGAACCTTCAAATGTTTCCCTCAGCATGTGAAGGGAGAATACTTAAATCCTACTCACAAACTTAATTCATCTGCCTGAGATGGTAGCTGAAGAAAAATAATATTCTAGTTTTTTTTCCTTATTGTTGAAAGTATTCCAGATGCCCCCTTTGTTTGTTTTTTTGTTTTTTTTCTCACATTGACCCCCCCTCCACACCACATTCACCCTCCCAGACCTTCGCCACACTAATGTCTGTGTTCATGGGTTATGCATATATGCATAAAAGTTCCCTGCTTAATCACTGCCCACCTGCCCCCCACCACCTCCTCTTTCCTCTGACATTCCACAGTCTGTTACATGATTCTATGTCTCTGGATCTATTTTGTTCATCAGTTTATTTTGTTCACTAGATTCCCCATATGAGTGAGGTCAAGTGATACTTATATCCCTCTGACTGGCTTATTTCACTTACCATAGCATAATACTCGCCACGTCCATCCAATGTGGTTCCACATGGTAAGAGTTCTTTCTTCTTTACAGCTGTATAGTACTTCATTGTTGTAAATGTACAACAGCTTTTTAATCCACTCATCGAATGATGGGTACTTGGGCTGTTTCCAAATCTTAGCTATTGTAAATTGTGTTGCTACGAACGTAGGGGTGCATATATCCTTTCTGTTTGGTTTTTAGATTTCCTAGGATATATTCCTAGAATTGGGATCACTGGGTCAAATGGAAATTCCATTTATAACTTTTTGAGGAAACTCCATACTGTTTTCCATAGTGGTTGCTCCAGTCTGCATTCATACCAGCAGTGCACTAGGATTCCTTTTTCTCTACATCCTCACCAGCACTTGTCCTTTATTGATTTGTTGATGATCGCCATTCTGACAGGTGTGAGCTGATATCTGATTGTTGTTTTAATTTACATCTCTCGGATGATTAGTGACTTTGAGCATTTTTTCATAGGTCCCTTGGGCTTCTATATGTCTATTTAGGTCAACTGCCCATTATTTAATTGGATTGATTGTCATCCTTTTGTTAAGTTGTATGAGTTCCCTATATATTTTGGAAATTAATCCCTTATTGAATGTATCATCAGCAAATATGTTCTCCCATGCAGTAGACTCTTTTTTATTTTATTGATAGTTCCTTTTTTACAGTGCAGAAGCTTTAGATTTTTTTGAGTTTTTAAAATATATTTTATTGATTTCAGAGAGAAAGAGAGATGGAGAGAGAGAAAGAAACATTAATGATAAGAGAGAATCATTGATGTGCTGCCTCTTGCATGCCCCACACTGGGGACTGATCCACAAACTGGGCATGTGTCCTAACTGGGAATCAAACTGTGATCTCCTAGGTCATAGGTTGATGCTCAACCTCTGAGCCAGTACAGCCAGGCTAGAAGTTTGTATTTTGATGTAGTCTTGTTTGTTTGTTTTCTTCTTAGTTTCCTTTGCCCTATAAGATTTATTGGTAAACTTATTGCTACAAGAGGTGTCTGAGATTTTGCTCCCTATGGCTTCAATTAAGACTTACATGGTTTCCTATCTAACGTTTAAGTCCTTTATCCATTTTGAGTTTATTCTTGTGTATGGTGTAAATTGGTGGTCTAGTTTCATTTGTTTGCATTGTCCAATTTACCCAACACCATTTATTGAATAGACTGTACTAACTCCATTGTATGCTCTTGCTTCCTGGGCCAAATATCAATTGAGCATAATGTCTGGGTTCTCTATTCTGTTCCATTGATCTATATATGCCTGTTATTTTGCCAGTACCAGGCTATGTTGAGTACAATATTTTGTAGTATAACTTGATATCTGGTATTGTGATAACTTCAAATTTATTCTTCTTTCTCAAGATTGCTGCAAGTATTCAGGGTTGTTGTTTTTGTTTTTGTTTTTTCAAATAAATTTTGAAGTGTTTGTTCTAGATCTGTAAAATATGTTGTTGGTATTTAAATATGGATTACATTGAAGCTGTACATTATTTTGGGTAATATGGACATTTTAATGATATTGATTCTACCAATCAGTGAACACAGTATCTTCTTCAACTTGTTTATATCTTCCTCTACCTCTTTTTTCAACATCCTATAGTTTTTGGAGTACAGGTCTTTTTCCTCTTAACTATTCCCAAAGTATCTTAATTTTTTTTTTGTTGCAATGGTAAATAGGAATGCTTTTTAGTTTCTATTTCTGTGAGTTCATTATTGGTCTATAAAAATGCCATGAATTTCTTAGTGTTGGTTTTGTTTCCTGCTATTTCTCTGAGTTCATTTACTAAATCTAGTACATTTTGATGGAATCTTTAGAGTTTTCTAAGTACAATATCATGCCATCTTTTAATAATGAGAGTTTTACTTCCTCCTTTCCCATTTGGATGTTTTTTTTTTGTCTCTTCTTCTTGTATGATTACTGTGGCTAGGACTTCCAGTACTATGTTGAATAAGAGTGGTAAGAGTGGACATTCCTGTCTTGTTCCTATTATTAATGAAAATGATTTTAGTTTTTGCCCATTGGGTATGATACTAGCTGTAGGTTTGTCATATCTGGCTTCTATTATAATGACATATGATCCCTCTAGTCCCATTTTGTTGAGAGTTTTTACCAAAAAAAGGTGTTGGATTTTGTTGAATGCTTTTTCTGTATCAATTGATATGGTTATGTGATTTTTGCCTTGCAATCTGTTTATGTGCTGTATCATATTTATTGATTTGAAAATATTGTACCAGCCTTGCATCCCTAGAATAAACCCCACTTGGTATTGGTATATGATCTTTTTAATGTATTTCTGGATTTAGTTGCTTGCATTTTTTGAGGATTTTAGTATCTGTGTTCATCAGAGACATTTGCCTGAAATTATATTTCCTTTTAATGTCTTTATCTACTCTGTTCCTGCCTGACTGCAGGGCTCATCCCTGAGTACATTGTGTGAGCTGTTGTGGAGATGCTGACAGAGAATAACAAAATACAACCCAACAAAACCTGAAACAAAAGATAAAAACACCAAAAACATACACACAAGATCCCTATAGCACCAACAAAAGCAACCACCAGAGAAGAGAGACTTAGAAAAGAGAGCAAGAATTATAGAAAAAAAAAAAGAAAGAAAAAAATATAAGAAAATAAAACAAAATAAACAAACAGAGCACAAGCAATAACAAAGGGGGGAAGGAATATGTAGATGCCGAGCTGAAGTAAAGAAAATAAGGATCCTGGGTTAGGTGACTAAAGGAAGGAAAACCATTTAAAATAAAGGAATAGGAAAAAAATGTAAAGGAAAATAGAGGAGAAAGCATACAGACCTAAAGTATGAAAAGGAAAAAAGGTTGAAAAAGCAGGAGCAAATGAAAAGAGAGTAATAAAAGAAGAGAAAAAACTGAGTAGTGAAAAAAATAAAAATAAAATAAAATAATTCCTTGGAAAAGGAAAGAGGAAAATCAGATATTCGAAGCAATAGAAACAGTCTCCAGGTGTCATCTGTCCTTCCTTGAAATAAGTCTCCTCCTCAGCTAGACCTCAGGTGGTAAATCCAGGTGAACATTCTCCAGCTTATTTCCCGTCTGTTCAAATCAAGGAGAGAGGCTGGGGATAGAGCCTTCCTCAGGCTTCTTAGAAGAAACCAACTCTGCTGAAATTTGATGTCGGGCTTCTCACCTCCAGAACTTACTCAAATTAACTCCCTTGACACCAGAGTGGTCGCACAGGTTCCTTCCCCTCACACTATTGGTTTTACAGGCCAGGGATGGCCTCAGCATCTTCACTTTGACCACCAGGTGCTGCTATGCTTAGACCCACCTGCCCAGGGAAGGTGCCATTTTCTTCTTGGAGAAAAATAATATTTTTGCAAAATTGAAACTGAATGTGTGTGTGTGTGTGTGTGTGTGTGTGTGTGTGTGGGGTGGTCTGCATTTTTCATTAACTACAAGACTGGACACTCTTGAATTGAGGAATTAACATAAAATTGATCCCAGATTCATGAAATACTTGGAGTGCTTCCTCAAAATAGAAAATAAGTCGATCTTTTGGGAGCATCCCAGAGACACACAAACACTGAAGATTAGTTCACAACATAATATTATAACCCACATGAACAAATAAGACATTGTGACTTAGAGTCATCTCATAATGATCAAGAGAATTAGAACCTCATGAACTTAAAATTATAAACTATTGGATACTCTAAATTAAATATGTTGAAATAATTATAGAGATAAATGTATAAAATAAACATTAATTTATAAAGCACTATGAAAAATGCACAGGTATTTATGATGAAAACAAATAAAACTTGTAGAAACCAAAGGCTAGTCATTGAAATAAAAACTAAGTATATGTATTAAACATCTAATTAAATCAATAAGAAAATTAGAAGCTCATTATGGTGAAATGATCAGAATACACCCCATAAAAATATGGAAATTATAAAATATAAACTGTGAGAACAGAATAAGACACTTTATGTCTAATATAATTTAAAAGGCAGAGGACTAGGAGAATACGGGAGAAAATAGGGATAATGGCTAAAACTTTCCTAGAGTTTAAGGGAGACTTAAGTCCACAAATTTAATAAATACATTGATATTTCAATCAAGATGAATTAAATCTATACAATGTACACAACATATACATATAAAACACAGTCATATACATATGTCAACAGGAATGATTTAATTGAAAGTTTAGATAATAAATTAACAAAAATCTCCAAAATTCTATTGTATTACCATTGGCAATTAAGACTGGGCCAATATTAATAAAATCCATCCCACTCATGTTAGAAAACCTTTTATATTTTATAATAACTTTTAAACTCTGAGTAAGAAAACCAAGATTTAGTTCTTGAGTTTCTCATTACCTGGGAAACGTTGACTAACTATTGAGCCTCAGAATAAAGTTAATTATTCCTGAACTCTAGAATTGAGAGATAATGGAGCACCAAAAGTGCCTAAAGAAGTTCTCAAATATATTTACTATGGTCACTGTACAATATGCACTATAATTGGTGTCCAGATTTAAAACTGCTATGTGTCCTATCAAACCAAAATCTAAAGATTGAAGATTTTCTGAATTGATAGTGTTGCATGAACCTAAAAGAAATAAATACAAATACAGTAGTTCCTCGAGATACGAGTTTAATTCGTTCCGTAACCTTGAGGCGTGGGAAACTATGAGATGCTGGAGTCGCGGTAAACTGGTGAGTCGTGTGGAGCCGGCCGACGCGATTACTCGTATCTCAAATGTTGCTCGTATTTCAAAGCAAAAATCACTCGCTCAATGGCTCGTATCTCAAAAATCTCCTATGTTAGGGCACTCGTATCTCGAGGTACCACTGTACATTCTGGTTTAACATCTCTTAAATATGGACTTTAAATATATCCTACAAATAAAGTTCTAAGAACATGAGTTTAGTGTTGAAATGGCAATTCACAAGAGGCAATTAGCAGAAGAATCCAACTCTCAAAGTCAGAAAAAATCACTTAATCTGATACAGAATGTAAAATAAATAGATTTAATGTTTTTACTGTAGTAAAAGTTTGCATCAAAAGTATGAATTAGGAACAAGAGACACTAAAATTAATTAACTGTAAGTTGTGTTTTTTTTTAAGAATCACATGTAACTTCTAAAAATTGAGAGAAATGATTTTTAACAAAATTTGAAAATTCTGTTAAAAAGATAACATTTTATATTATGGTCATTGTGTAAAAACTATATTAAAATACATAAAACAAGATTGAATATCTTTAAGTAAGACTGTTGACATTTTTAAGTATTTCTTTTTTTATTTCTTAATTGATTAAGGTATTACATATGTGTCCTTATACCCCATTGTCGTACCACAGTTTTTTAATCCACTCATCTGCTGATGGCCACTTAGGCTGTTTCCAAATCTTAGCTATGGTGAATTGTGCTGCTATGAACATAGGGGTGCAGATATCCTTTCTGATTGGTGTTTCTAGTTTCTTGGGATATATTCCTAGAAGTGGGATTACTGGGTCAAATGGAAGTTACATTTTTTTTTTTTGAGGAAACTCCATACTGTTCTCCACAGTGGCTGCACCAGTCTGCACTCTCACCAGCAGTGCAAGAGGGTTCCTTTTTCTCCACATCCTCACCAGCACTTGTTAGTTGATTTGTTGATGATAGCCATTGTGACAGGTGTGAGATTGTATCCTGTTGTTTTGCTTTGCATCTCTTGGATGATTAGTGACTTTGAGCATGCTTTCATATGTCTCTTGGCCTTCCTTCTGTCTTCTTTCGAAAAGTATTTAGGTCTATTGGCCATTTTTTTTATTGGGTTGCTTATCTTCCTTTTGTTAAGTTGTATGAGTTCCCTGTAAATGTTGGAGTTTAAACCCTTCTCAGTGATAACATTGGCAAATATGCTCTCCCATGCAGTGGGCTTTCTTGTTGCTTTGTTGATGATTTCTTTTGCTGTGCAAAAGCTTTTTATTTTGATGTAATAACTGAAATTAGCAATTCAATGGACAAGTGAAGTATCAGATTAGATAAGACAGAAATGATTATTAGAAAATTGTAAGATACATACAATAAATTATCTAAAATGCATAAAGAGACACTAAAATATCTATAATAATAAAAGCATACTATGCAAATTAGACTGGAAGTCCTTCAGGACGAAGCTGGGGCTGCGAGGGAAGTCAGTCCAGGGTGCCTGCTGGTGCTGGCTGCTGGGGGAAGGAAGGCCTACTTTTGCATGAATTTCATGCATCGAGCCTCTAGTAGAAAATATGGAAGAAAGGGTAAGGAAGGATATGAAAAGGTGAAACATAGAGAATGCCAAATACAAAGAAAATTCTATAGGCAGTTACAGAGACCAATTACCTAGAATGGCAGCTGATAAAAGCCAGAGGGGGTAAAATAATGTTTTCAAAAATGCTGAAAGAAAAAATATTAATCTAGAGTGGCATATTTATAAAAAAATTTTTTTAAATTTAAGTCTAGTTGGCCCACAAGCTTATCCTAACTAATAAAAGGGTAATATGTAAATTAACCATCACTCCATCACACAATGGTGGTGCCGTAGTCACAAGATGGCATCACCCAGTCCTCTCAGTCCCTCTGGAGTCACCTAATTCCAGGATGGGGTGGTTGAGAGCAGGCAGTGTGAGCAGCCTGGTGGAATGTTTGCTTCATCGCTGAGGCGATGAGTCAAGCATTCCACCCCAGCCATGTAGGGCCTCTGGGCAGTGGGCACCGAGAAGCTGGGTGTATGGGGGGATAATGCTTGCTTCATTGCCCCAGGAATGAGGCAAAGTTTCAGTGCCTGGCTGCGCAGGTGCCTCTGGGCCCACAGAGCCTCTGGGCAGTAGGTGCAGAGTGGCCAGCCCTCACAGAGAGCTACTGGCACACAAATTGGTGCACAGGGCTACTAGTGTTAGTTATATTAGCTTCCTCCTTTTATATAACTTTATTTTTATTGTTGACAATATTACAGGCGTCCCCATTTCTGCCTCCTTTGTCTAACCCCTTTGTCCCACCTTCCCTCTAGGCATCATCTCCCTATTGTCTGTGTCTATGGGCTATGCATACCAGTATTTGTTCTTTCCTTTCACCTTCTTTCATCCAGTCACCCCTCTCCATTTCCCTCTAACAGCTGTCAGTCTGTTGCATGTATCCATGTCTCTGTTTCTATTTATTCATCAGTTTATTTTGTTTATTAGATTCCACATATAAGTGAGAGCATATGGTATCAGGTGTACAAGGTAGTCATTTGACCATTTTATACCTTACAATGTCATCACCCCATTAATTCTAGTAGTCATTTGTCACCATGCAAAGTTATCACAGTATTATTGCCTATATTCCTCTTTCCTTTTTCATTCATCTGTACACTCCTTCCCTTCAGGTAACCATCCCTTTGGTCTCTTTTTTTCATGAGTCTATTTTTGTTTGTTTGTTTGTTTAGATTCCACATATAAGTGAAACCATATGGAATTTGTCTTTCTTTACCTGACTTATTTTACTTAGCATAATATCCCTAGATCTATTCATGTTGTTGCACATGGCAAGATTTTATTATTTTTTATTGCTGCATAATATTCCATTGTATAAACACACACACACACACACACACACACACACACACACACACACACACCTTTTTTTCCCAAGAATTCTATGCAAATAAAGATATCTTGGAACAGACAAAACCTGAGAGAGTTTACTAATAGGAAATTCTGACCAAAAAGTACTCAGGCTGTTGTTTGTTTTGTTTTGTTTTAGAATGAGCCACTATTGGTGTTTATTCAGCTATTAATCATTATGTCATATGTGTTATTTTTATATTAGTAGAAAACATGACATATATGCACCTCAGGTGTAGTTCTTAAGCAGTAGGAGGATAACCCCAGATTCAAGTTTTAAAATATAAGGAAAATGGTAAGACCTCCTTCTTTTTTACCTCACCTAGTCAGAGAAAGATAAAAATCACATGATCACACTCATTTATTGAATATAATGAACAACATAAACTGATGAACAAAAACAGATCCAGAGATAGGGAAACATTGATCAGACCATCAGACCTCAGAGGGAAGGTAGGGGAAGGTGGGGTAAAGGGGAGATATCAACTAAAATGTAAGGAAAAATGATGAACAAATAAAATTTAAAACATGGAAAAGACTAAAGAAATATTTGCTATATATAAAATTATCTAATTAGTATATGAAAAACAGAATAGAACTAAAATATCAGATATCAATGACAAAGTGGAGAGGGAGGTTGCTTGGAGTTCCTTACCTCATTTAACCCCGGGCTTTTTGGTGTTCCTTCTCAACCTCTATTGCTGGTACCTCCTTCTCTCTCCTAATATTGGATTGGCTCAGTGCTCATCCCTTAGGCATTTTAAATTTTCTATCTAAACTCCCTGCCTTGCTATTTTCATTCAATTTAGTGACTTTAATACCACATATAAGCTCATGGTACATTTATATAACCTGGCTCTTTTCCTTCTCTGAGCTACAATAGTAACACTCCCCTATCAAAGTTTCCAATGAAAACCTACCCTCGCTTTCCTTTACCTGTTTTCAACACAATAATCAGAGACATCATAGTGGATAAGGACATTAAGCCAACTTTATTTTAGTCCAATAGAAATAATTATGAATATAATTTGTTTTGAGTTAACAGTTTGTGTGAGGCCAGTGAGGTATGCATGAATTGATCTTTACAAAGAGTCTCTCTAGTCCACATAGCATAACAGACTAAAATTTGTCCTGCAACTTTCCTGGGTTCCCATAAAAATTAAAGCTAAGGATTCTACCATTAAGATACAATTTTAATTATTAAATTAAGGAGATTTGTTGATCATTTCTCTTTGGCTGTGTTGGGAGCACTGTTTTATTAAATACTATCTTCCCTTTCTTATTCTTTTTTAAATGAAAATTTCCTAATAGTGAAAAGGGTTCAGTGAAATCAGCATTCCATACACTTCCTGAGAATCTATATAGAAACTCAAGTTTTTATTTTGGATACATTGAATTGGCATTTCTTTCATTCAATAAACATTTATCTAGTGTCTCTTATGAGCCAGACAACACAAAACGTAAAATAACATTGGTGAATCCAAAGCAATCACACAAAAGATGTGATATTTGATAAATACAACTCACACAATGAGGAGGAAAAATGTACAAGAATTTATACACAGCAATTTGACCTCCATTTGCAACACAACAATAAAAAGTGTAATTTTCTCCACTCTAAATTTGCTTTCCAAAATATGGAACACCAGCTGGAATGGAGCTTAGACAGCTTCTGCAGTGGGCTTGGAAATATCCTTCTGAACGTGTATGAAACAACTGGTTAAAATAATTAAATCACTCGCACCATCTGTGAATCGTTTTGATTCTTCAGTGATTACTTAAGACTCCCATTGTATGGAACATATTCTTAGAACAGATGCATAACATTAATCCAAGTGTATAGCTTTCCTAACTTTGATATTCATGAAAGAAAAAAGGGTTACAGTGTCTTCAAATCTGCTAAGCTATCTTATATTTCTTCTGCTTTCCTTTAGGAACCAATAGCTTTTGAAACCTTAAAATGTATTTGAAATTTCATTTGAATATTTTTAATGATACAAATGCATTTATTCACAGACATTTCATTTTATTTTAAAATTAGAGGCCCAATGAACAAAATTCGCGCAAGGGGCTTGGCCCTCACAACCCTGGCTTCATCCAGAAGGTTGTCTGGAAGGACACCCTGTGGTTCAGCTATCTGGTTAATTAGCATATTATGTTTTTATTATTATAGATTTCACAAATTTACCATTTTATTTATTCTTCTAAGTGTAATACTCAATAAGTAATAGCTATTTCATAGAAACATAAATAAAAATGCCAATTCAATAATTTTTATCAATTTTAAGACTATATGCTATAATCATAAGCACTTAAAAAAATGGTGGCTTGAACAGATGGTAAACAGAGGACAGCTTCATTCAGTGTGGGCTAATCCATGGATAGAAGATGCATGGATAAAGTGAAGGCCAAAACTTCATATCTATACAAATTTAAGATGTTTTAATGAATAACTTAGAGGCATTATTAGCTGTTTATCTGGGTAACAATTCATGGGAAAGTTTCTGTGCAATACATGCAAATGGTTTTCCATACTAGTTAATAAATTCTTAGCTAATAGAATATTTGGGTGGCAAAATGTAAGTAAATGAATTACTTAACATATACATAATCAATAAAGTTGTAACGCTTTTTTGTGGTCTGTATGAAGTTCAAATTTAGCACTGATTAATATCTAGGTAATCACAAACATGCATGAAACATATGAATATCACCCACACCTTATTTTCTTGCCTCATAAACACACGGGTAATTTTTATGTGGAAAATCATTTTGAGAAATCTACAGACCCTTTCATACATTGGCCTCCCTAGTGCAGAACAACCTCTTTAATGTGCTGGCACAAAGGCTTCCTCTTCCTCAAATTTGCCAATGTGACTTCCTTTTCTTGGGATTTTCTTTCTTGTTTTTTCCTTGCCAGTCTCCTGTCATCAGATTATTTGTGGTTATTACTATTTATTTGATTTTACTTTTACTTAGCATAGATAAAGTATTTTAACAGTTTATTCCCAAATAAAATTATATTCAAAAACCATTAATCTCATATCTACTAAATATAAGTGTTTAACATATAATGGCTCATATGTACTAACTTCCTAATTCTTAAAACACTGCTTCCAGCTGATTTTTATTTATCTATCTATCATCTATCTGCATATCTATGCTATGTGACTATGCATATACATATAACCATATACACATATAAACTTATGTGTATTATTGTTATAAACATTTCACAAATAGGTTTAACTTTGTAAAATTTACACTTTACCTTTGAAAATGACTACTAAGTTCATCAAGATGTTAATTTTAATAGTTCAAGATCCATATATTAACAGTTCCAAAATTTCTGTTTTGTAGATTCTTTATATTCCAGGCATATAAGATACTTGTGAATATTTAAAAGGATAATAGAATTTGGAATAATGATCAATATCATGTTATTTGGAATTAGGGTACCTCTTCAAATTCAGAACACTTAAATAAATATAGTTTCATGTGCCAAGCCAAAGAAATAGGAAAACTCCTCAGTGATTTAGTTCATGGAAAACCCTTATTAAAATGCATATGTTATCCTGTGAATTATAGCACTTTAAACCACTATAAGCCACTAACACATTGTTGAGATTTATTTTATCAGTTTAATTAGATGGTAATTTAGCTTGGCCCTGAGAAATTAGGTAAACTTGGTGATGTGGATGGGAAGAATGAACATGAGGCAGATCAATGCACAGGTACACCCAGACCCTTTATATGTGACACTGTATGTACCTGCCCTCTTAGAAGCAGTATACACTTAAATACTGTCAAATTCAGATCCACCTGCAAATCCCTTTCACTGACAGTCTTCCCTGCTCCAAAAATCCATTCTAATTGTAGAAAATAAATCAAATGACTATAAGGGACACTTTTCTGCAATATTTCACTCTGATTATGTTATGTATTTCATGTTTTATTCTTTTTAAGCAAAAGATAAATAATAAGCTAATACAGTTTGTTGGTCAATTAATGTCATTCATGGGTTTATCCTCCCCTTTTTTGTTTTATACCTTACCACAGGTATTTTTATAGATGATACAGTAAGAGGAGTTACCTAAGAGCAAACAGTCTTACTGCTTTTGTCTCTGTAAAATCATAGCCAATCCATTTGGACTCATTAGGCTGATTATTCAAGGTCTTTCTGAGCAGTGACTTAATTAAAAGCACACAAGGGCAAGTACTGTCAGAATTCAAGTATTACCATGTCATTTATCTATATGCAAAATAGTGAACAGGAAAGACAAATATCTCTTATTTTTTATATGCTTTATTAGTTAGGTTTTTTTACCCTCTTTGGTAACACAGAATTTTTTTGTATTCCAAATGTGTATATGTTACTTGCCTTTTTAGGCTTATAATTTCTAGAAATGATCAAGGAGAAATAAAAATAGCTCCTTACTGTAATGATCCCTAGAAAGAAACTTAATTGTCTTTCTTTGAAGAGTTTGGTGTCTAGATCTAGCTGTGTAAGAAAACTTAATTCTTTCATAGTTCCATGTCACTTATGAACTATTATAACACACATCCTATTTAGGATTTATATGATATTATTTTAATAATCTTATATAATAAAAAAATAATATGCAATTTGTCACTCCAACACACAAAATGGCTGTTTCTATGTGGTCAAAGATAGCTGCTCCCATGTGGACACAAAATGGCTGCCACAAGATCGCCAGCATGGGAGGACAATTGGGAGTGATCAGGCCAGCAGGGGAAGGCAGTTAGGAGTGACCAGGCCAGCAGGGGAAGGCAGTTAGGGGCAACCAGGCCTGTATGAAGGGCAGTTGGGGGGGACCCAGGCCTGCAGGGAAGGGCAGTTAGGGGTGACCAGGCCTACAGGGGAGGGCAGTTAGGGGCAATCAGGCTGGCAGGAGAGTGGTTAGGGGGTGATAAGGCTGGCAGGCATAAGCAGTTAGGGGCAATCAGGCAGATGAGCAGTTAGGAGCCAGCAGTCCTGGATTGTGAGAGGGATGTCCAACTGCCCATTTAGGCCTAAACAGGCAGTCGGACATCCCTTGATGGATCCTGGATTGGAGAGGGTGCAGACTGATAATCAAATAAGTTAACAGAATTTTATACCATGGCTCACTTTAAATCATTAATAAATAAAGCAAAATAAGACAGTCGCAGAAAGACAAATATTACGTGATCTTACTCATTTGTGGAATATAATGAACAACATAAACTGATGAACAAAAATAGAACCAGAAACATAGAAACATTGAACAGAATGTTTAATCTTTTTACTTTGAAGTTTTGTCACATCTTTTTATTTCCCCCTTTTATTGAATTTATGGGGGTGACACTATATAACAAAATTATACAGGTTTTAGGTGGACAATTTCACAACACATCATCTGTACATTCTATTATGTGTTCACCATCCAAAATCAAGTCTCCTTCCATCACCATTTATCCTCCCTATACCCACCTCCGCCTCCCCCACCCTTCCTCCGCCCACCAATGGCACATCTTTTTTTTTTATTAACATTAACACAATAGATAAAAGGCTCTATCACTATATTACTTTTGTCTGATTCTAATCTGTTTTGTTACTCTTTGAAGGCATTGATATATCTCTTATATACCATATTTATATTACATATAAAGGTAATTTAAATGAATATATTATAATAATATGGTATATAGCACATTTTCCTTCTTTAGTTTCTTTGACCTCATAACTCATAAATGTACCAGTACGAAAAACCCATTTGACACTTATATTAAGCAGAGAGAAGCCTCTTAAATCATAGATGAAAATGTTGTGTTTTAAAAGCTTAGGTATGATTCACCATTTGTTTCAAAACAGGATTGCCTTCATCTCATGCACTTATGTGGCCCTTCAAGATACAAATTTTAAGTAATAAAAATAATGTGATCACTAAAGTTTCAGAGAAGCCAAAGTTATTTTTAAAAACATTGAGTGATATCTAGCCCTACTTATACAGTTCAAAATCTCAAAGCTGTTCCTACCTCAACTTTAGTTGTTATAAATCACAGTTTTGCCCCCTAATGATCCTTTTTAAGCATCAACTGAGCTTTTCATTTCTTAATAAAAATAGGTACTTTGGGGCTGTCTTCCACATCTCTTGATTTTCAATCTCAGAAAATGAGAATAGTGTATTCCTTTGGGTATATATCATTAGGAAGGAATATGAACAGAGAGAAATATAATGAATTAGTACTGCTACAGCACTTCCTTACTAATGATGCATGAATATCTATAATGATATGAGGTGGTAAAGAACATTAACAAAAGCAAGTTGATTTTCAAAAGGTTAGACAGGATTGGTACAGATCAGAATTCAGAAGGATATAATTATTCAAGGCAGAGTTAATGAAATTCAAGTGAAAAGGCAAAATCTGAATATGAGTGCATGGGTTTTGCATAAAGAAGAGAATATGAACATGATACTTATAATTGCACTGATTTTTAAGTAACAGTCTGAATTTGTTATTACACCAAACTGAAAATCACTCAGTGGATATAGTTGATTCATTATGGACTTGCATGACAATCAAAAGGACATGTTTTAAGGAGCAGATAGTAAACTATACCTCTAAATTTCTGACTCTTGATTAAATTTTTAGAAGCCCTAATCCATTTGGCTTAATGGATAGAGGGTGGGCCTGCAGACTCAAGGATCCCAGGTTCAATTCCGGTCAAGGGCATGTACCTTGGTTGTGGGCACATCCACAGTAAGGGGTTTGCAGAAGGCAGCTGATTGATGTTTCTCTCTCATCAATATTTCTAACTCTCCCTCTCCTTTCGTGTCTGTAAAATAAATCAATAAAATGTATTTTTAAAAATTAAAAAAAATATTTTAGAAATTTCCTGTATATGAAAATTATTTTATATCTCTCTCTAAAAATCAATTTATGTATGCATCTATATATACAAATTAATTAGAACTTTATAATAAATGAGAGTATTCAAAATTTATAAAAATGAGTTTTCTAGAAAATGAATTGACATTTTTCCAATAATGTCAAATAATTATTTTCAAGTATTTCTATTTTCATAAAAGTTCACTGGATTATTCCTGTGGTATGTACCACTTAACTCTTCTTATCCATGGGTACTATAAACCCACATGACAGGAGGAGCTAGGTCCTCCAATAGAACAGTCTTCATTAAATGTTTTAAATGGATGATATTAACCTTTTAGAATTTAACTTACAAAATGCAGCTGAGTCATTGCCCACAGCTAACTGTAACCAGCAGGCATTTAGGAATTATAGGCATTCTAATTTAATTTATTTTGCACAAGAAAAATAGAAATAAAATTACTTATTTATCAGTAATAAATATTGAAATCATGCTAGGGTAGCAAATATTGCAATTGTTTTATCTTTGAAAACTTTGGATATACCTTTTCATTTATTTGATTGCTTTTATCAACTATACCCTTTTTAATGTTTCTAAATGGGTTGGAATATTTCATCATGCCATGTCTGAGTTTGGAATGAATATGATGTGGCAGAGTTAATCCACATACTTATGTGGATTGTTACCAATTGCTCTAAGACTTATCTGTAATAGTCTTGAAAATAATCACAATATGCATATTCATAGAGCATATCCTGGCTGCAGTATGATAGCTAATAATTCTTTGAAGGTGATTACAATCAGGTTTATAAGGACTTCATCTTTAAAGACGGAGGTGGGGGAGAAGCAAAGTTGGTTTCTAGAACCAGATACAAATTCAATTATTTAAAAATTCTGGATTTAAATAGATGCCATAACATTCTTCTAAAAAAGATTCCCATTAAAATATAGACAGAAATGTGTTTTCTCTTAATGTGCTAATGAATATTTATTATGCATAAATAAATACATGAATCTATATATAATAAAAAAATCTATGACAGACCCATGTGGTCATGAAAATTCAATAAATGAGAAGCCAGATTACAGTGTGCTCTGATTCTCAGAGCTCTGGTTCAGGCCTGAAGCTGATGTCAGATCTTATATATGAGATATAGAACTCCAATCTTGAGAGCTGTATGGTGAGAAGTATTACTTAAATAAATCTCATTTTGTATGTAAAACTTCTCTATGCAAAACAAAAAGTATCCACAAACACCGAAGAATTAGAAATTTGGGTTTTAAATTATATTTCAGTAAAATTAAATCCAAGGCAGTTGTCAAATGTGAATTCACTTAAGTGTACCCTTTCTTTATTGTATTTAGCTTTTCAATTAAGTTCCTTGCTATTTATAATTCATAATTATTATATTTGTAAGGCACCAATATTAATTTAATACAGCAGAGAGCATCCCAAATAGAGATAATGAAGATCTAGGAAACTACATGTCAAAAAAGAAATAGAAAGGAGATATAAAGAACTTAGAATCATTTTCCTTTTATGAGAAAATGGTAACATTTCAAAACCTTTTGGAACTCACACTGATTTTTAAAATGAGACTCATATGTTTTCTGAATATTTTAAAGCTATGTCTCATTGGTAGCCAGTTTGGGTCAGTGGATAGAGGACAGTCTGCGGACTGAAAGGTCCCAGGTTCGATTCTGACCAAGGGCACATGCCTAGGTTGTGGCTTTGATCCCCAGTTGGGTCATGCAAGAGGCAGCCAATCAGTGATTCTCTCTCATCATTAATGTTTCTATCTCTCCTTCTCCCTTCTTCTCTGAAAGCAATAAAGAGATATTAAAAAAAAGATGTCTCATTTTAATACAGCTCTTTGGGTTAAACAAAAATACTTGTTTAACACACTGGTATGTACATACTTACATACATATGTACAAAAGGTTCTAGTATTTTACCGAATTCTGTCTATAGAAAAGCACAGATATAAAATGCATACAATTAAAAAGAAAGGTAATTACACCATTATATAAAAATGATATCGAAAATATTCTTGTCTCAGATAATGTAGAACTATCTTTCCCTCTGGAATTGGAACAGCTGATGCGCATAATAAAGAGTGTACAATCTCATAGGGAAGGCAGAGGAGAGTGGATGGAAGAGTTCATTCAAAGAATTTGTATGGATATATGCATAATCCATGGACATAGACAATACTGTGGTGAAGACCTAAGGTGGGGGTCAGGTGCAAGCTAGAAGGTGTCAATGGGAGAAAAAGGAGGACATATATAATACTTTCAACAAAACATTTAAAAAAATAAAATATAACTGACCAAATCTGTTAAAAAATAAATGAAAAAATTATGAACTTGGAAATCTTTATTAAGAACTATAGTAACCAGTTTAAGAAAATATACGAAAGTCACCGTAAATTTGTTTGACCTCTGTTGTTAACTCTGCTGTTTAGAGGTTATTGTTAAGACTAACCTGTCCATGAAAATTAGAAATTCAAATAACCTCCTGACTTATTTTTCTTTTAAATTGGTTAAATGGTTGGTTTTAAATGGAGAAATTGAAAATTTGGATTTAAAATATCTATGGTTAAATCTACAAATTGACCTCATCAAATACTAGCTCCAAATTTTACTATTACTTTTAAATGGAAAATTAAAAGTGCATGTAGATTATCATTCCATTGATCATGAAGGAATATGTCAGGTATTTGGTTATATGCACATTAAACCAAACTTTTCAAAATCTATCATTATACAATTTAAGCTAATTTCTGAAATTCTATAAATTTAGAGTGCCATAAATAGAGACATCTAAGTTAGAATTATTTTGGCATTATATAAGAACTAGTGACCTGGTGCATGAAATTCATGCACATTAAAAGGAAATTAATTGGAGGAAATATTTTAATATTGCTATTTGCTCTTTCTCTATAATAGAAGTATCCAAGATGAAAGAAAATTAGTAAAATATATATGAAAATCTCCCTCTTGTCAGAGTCTGGGGGAGGGCACTGCAGAACCTACAGTCAAGTCTCTGCCCACCCGCATAAGCTTTGAAATTGTAGGAGACCCAGACCTGGCCATCCCCACTCCCATCAAGCCCCTCTGGATGGGGGGTGCAGCCTCAGGTTCCTCAGTGTGGCCTGAGATTTCCTGGCATGGCGCCAGGGGGAGTATAGCTTGAGGTGCCCCATCAAGCTCCATTGGGCTGGGGACACAGCCCGAGGTCCCCATCAAGCCCCACCAGGTGGAGGGCGTGGCCTGAGATACCCCACCCAGGTCAGGTACCACGCAGCCTCGGGTCCCTGCTGTTTGGTCGTTAAGTAAAGGTGTCCTGGCTAATATGCATATTAAGCTATTATTAGATAGATTGAGTAACAAAATCCTAGATCGGAGAAATTACAAAGAAAATATAAATGGACCGGCATATAATTTCACTCCTCTTTGTGTAGCTTCAGTCTGAAATCCTAAACTCCCTTTAGTTACATTACTGCAAAAGTGAGGATGATCTTGTCATAAAGGGTATGTAGCAATAAATAGCTGTTTCACCATGCCTATCATCTGCTACTGAATCCCTCAGCTGACCCCCCTCAACAGTCAGGTGACAATTGATTAATTCCAAACAAAGTTACTGGGAAACTAATTTCAATTGCAAGAATTTTGCTGCTTATATATACTGTAGACAGAAGAAAGCAGAGGTCATCTATCTTTTTTAATTTGCGTGTCAAATAGTATCTATTTCTTGCTCTTATAAGGAATAGGGAAAGTGGTACTACTGGTTAGGTCCAAAAGAGCTCTGAGATCCAAATGCCTATCACATCTAGCACTTAAATGCCATGTAGGGAAGTAAGATGCAGGTGGAGAGGCTGATGCTGCCTTAGATTTTAGGGCTTTCTGGAGTTCTTATTAAAATGTGAATTCTAGCCTATCTGGTATGGCTCAGTGGTTCAGCATCAACCTATGAACAAGAAGGTCCAGGTTTGATTCCTGGTCAGGGATCATACCTTGGTTGTGGGTTTGGTTCCCAGTAGGGGGCGTGCAGGAGACAGGCAATCAATGATTCTCTCCCATCATTAATGATTCTCTCACTCTCCTTTCCACTCTAAAATAAATATATATCTAATATGTGATTTCTACCCTGGGTCATAATTATCTGGTACCTTAATTAGCAGCTGACTTACTAAGAAACTAGCATTAAAGAAAGGACTTGATGTCTACAATTTGGAGGAGAGGGATGCTCAATATAAAGTACATACCAGACAAAAATACTTTGCTCTCCTTTGTCCTCAATCAAGATTAGGGAGAAAAGAATAGAATAGGTTCCTTTGACTTGAATACCACAGATGTCTACATCCTACCCCATACTGAGTTTTCAAGGAACCTAAAAGTTACATTTAAAAAATCCTTTATGAAAATTATCCTTTTATTGGAGTAAAACTGCCCTTCACATGACATTATGGCTCTTGGTATTTCATTCTCATATTCATGATGCTTCTATGTATCTCTTTATTATAAAAGGTTCTATCACTTTTTGGAAGAAGGATTTATATAAATAACATTTTTATTAGCCATACATTTTTATCCACTTTCAGCTCTGTCAACTATAAACTGGAACCTGTATAAACTCAATAGATGTATTTTCATTATTAGGAAGCTAAAAGAATTGTTCTTTTGTATATCTATACCAGCACACAGTCCGTGAAGAATCAGTGACATTGATGACTGAAGACATGCCTTTGGAAATTTCTTATGTGCCTTCTACTTATCTGACTGAGATCACTCATGTCTCACAAGCTCTACCAGAAGTGGAACAACTTCTTAATGCTCCTGACCTCTGTGCTAAAGATTTTGAAGATCTCTTTAAACAAGAGGAGTCTCTGAAGGTAAAAAGCAAAGCACTTTCATTTAGATTTTACAAGATGATCACATTGATCACTGGCAGTACCAAAACAATTGACTTACTAGTAAGTGTATAAAGTCACAGCATTTTGACTTACACATGGGGTTCTTAAAATACTTTAGAGAATGCTCAACTTTAGAAATTTGGGATGGAAAGTGAAACATAACTCCAAAGAAGTATTTTATAATACTTAATGTTGAGAGACCTCCTAAAACACAGGGACTATAGAAAAAATAATGGTTTAACACACACTCATTCAAGGCAGAAAGGACTAACCAATAAATAAGCTTTAAAACACACACACACACACATACACACACATACACACACATACACACACACACACACAAAAAAAAAAAACAGTTTGATAGAAGAACAACTTATTCCCAACTGATACATTCCTTTCTTGTCCTCTCTTACAAAAAGGGAAATGGCTCAGTGGATAAGGTCCCAGGTTCGATTCTGGTCGGGGGCATGTACATTGCTTGTGGGCACAACTCCAGTAGGGGGTGTGCAGGAGGCGGCTGATCGATGTCTCTGTCTCATCGATGTTTCTGACTTTCTATCCCTCTCCCTTCCTCTCTGTAAAAAAATCAATAAAAATATATTTTTAAAAAATGGGAAATAAGATGAGGTTTTAGATTACATCTATTGTATATTGTTTTAGTTTTATATTTTCACTTAAATATACATATTCAATTTCAAATTAGTGTCAGTATCAATGCTATACTATATAGAATTTAATTTAATTGAAAGCAATAAAATATTTTCTTAAAAACTATCAGGCAAAGGCTACCAACCAAATCTTGCTTTTTTCAAACCACCAACTACAAGTTCTGAATTCCAAACTAAGACAGGATAAAGAAATAGGCTTTGAGTTTTAGAGGGAAGTATCTGAAGATAAATTAATATAGCATCAAGGAAATGTCCAGAATAATGTGTATTTTAAGATAATTTTTGTGATCATACATTTCACACTCAAAATGAAATATTATAGTATATCCAGAGCTTGGTATTTTCCAGTGCAAATAGCATAAAATTATAAACAGAAGATAAGTTTGCTCTCAGCAGCACATATTAGCTGAAGTATTTTATCCTCTAAATGATTTTTTGAAAGCTCATTCCATATCACACATTTATTTGCATAAGTACACAAATAGATAAAGCTATTTGTTTATTTTGGAAATCAGGGTTGCAATATCTTGACTGACTGGCTTTTATATCTTACATTATATCAACTAAGCTCTGAAATTACAAACTAAAGTAAAATGGCTCCATTTCAATATACTGCTATTTCTTATTCTCTTTAAAGTAAAAGTCAAATGGCTGAGTACAGTGAAGAAAAGAAACCCAATCACTTGATAAAGGAGACATGCCAGCACTTCTATTATTATCCACAATAACTAATTTCTCATGACAGTGCACTTTGTAAGTTCATCATTGTCATTCAACATGTAAATCACTGCTAATGAGCTAATTAATATTCATTTCTTTCCATGTTTATGGACATATGGGTCAGGAGAGCAGTGACCCCAAACTTATTAAGTTGCCAATTGAGTATCTTTGTTTTTGTACATCTTAACCCAGCACTCTCAGAATGATGAGCTCCAGGCTATACTCATAGCTAATCATTTGTTCTTCCAGATATATTTAATAATATTGTAGCTGACAATGATATATAAAGAAATATATATATATATATATATATATATATATATATATATATATGATGGTGGTTTATAAAAAGGCATTGTGGGTTTAATTTAACTGGATTATTGAATCCTCATTAGATGTAGTTTGGGGCATAATTCCATCTCACTCCCAGCAAATCTCCTGCAACAGACAAATGGGCTTCCTACCTTTATGGGCTTTTTGAAAGGGGATAGTTTTGATCTGTCTTCTCAATGAATATGTATTTCCTCTTAAAGGCATTCATCTTTGTCATTATCCAGTAGTAAAAATAGAAAAGGAATGAATAAATTGTACGGTTGCTGGTTGGGAAGGTTTGAAATGAAATTGTGATTGATTTTATTCCTGACAGATTTGCATGAATCAAATTATAGAACTGTAGTAGTAGTTATTGCTGTGGTTTAACATACATATATTTTGCAAGTGCAATGCAACACAAATGACATGTGATAAGTTAGAATAATTACTTTCTGAACAAAATATAACTGACATAGCACATGTGATTTTCACAGATGTATGGAATTGGGAAGGTACCTAATCATTTTGACAATGACTAAGCAGATAAATACCTACTTGCATATGGAAATCTGCATTTAATAGATAATACACTAAATAGCTAAGGCATAGCTAGCAATGAATGAGGAACATATAAGTAACATTTATTCTTATGTCAGAGTCAATATTAGTATTGTGAATCAATTCATTGTGACTGTAAAAACTTTGTAACATCCATTACATAAATGGTAGTACCATAATTTTGAAAAAAAATAATTTTTTAAAGTTTCAATCAATATTAGAAGTAAATTGCACTTTATTTTTAAGAAAAAGTGGGTTGTCAATACAAATTGACAAAATATAATTACTATCCTAAGTAATCTAATCTTGTTTTAAAGTTATTTCATATGAAAGTATGAACATAATAAAAGAGAGTAGGATGGTGGTTTCCAAGGGGCTGGGGCAAAGAGTTAAATGGGAGTTGCTGTTCAATGATATAAAGTTTTAGTTATGCATGATGAATTAGTTCAAGAGAACTTCTGTACGACATTGTGTCTGTAGTAATAGTAATGTATTATATACCTAACTTTATTTTATGAAGGTAGATCTCATGTTGTGTTATTTTCCAAATTAAAAAAAATTAAAAATACAAATAATGAAATATAAACAGACATCCTTAGCATCACAATTTTCAAGTTTCCAAAAGTTGTTCCCCAAAGAGCTTTAGAAACTTAAACTCTTGCCCTAGCCACCTTGGCTCTGTGGTTAGAGCATTGGCCTGTAGACTGAAGAGTCATAGGTTAAATTCCAATCAAGGGCATGTACCTGAGTTGTAGGCTCAATCCCTGGCCCCAGTGGGCACGTGTGCTGAAGGCAGCCAGTCCATGGGTCTTTCTTATATCGATGCTTTTCTCTCTCTCTCCCCTCCCTTCCATTCTCTCTCTAAAAAAACACAAATATCCTCGAATGAGGATTAACAAAATAAACAAACAAAAAACTCTTGAAATGAAAGCAGAAATGAGTCATTAAGAGGCCCAATAGAAAGGGTTTATTATAATGCCTCTATCCTGAAAGCTTCAGTTTTATCAGATTCTATTGGGGCTTCAACCAAACCCCCTTCTCACTGAGCATTCCCTGCATTTTGATTAGAAGCTGCCAACTGCAGGTTCCTGAGACTCTTTGCCTTAGGGCTCTTTCTAGTTCCCCAAACCCATAAATTTCAGGGGATTAAGGCTCTGTCTCCCTATCTCTCAACAATTATCAAACAATGAAAGATGAGATAAATAACACTGCTCATTCACCTCTTCAGTTGGGGTAAGTCTGAGGCATGTTGTACATTCTGTCCCCATTTAGGACTGCAGATTCAGGATTGAGACCCTATTGTACACAAAAGAAATCTTCCTTATATTACACTTTTCTGGATTCTTCTCTTAACCCTTTCCACTCCCTTACCATTGCTTCCTAAGACCATTTCCAAGCAAATCACTTACATGCATATTCTACTCTTAGAATGTGTTTCTAGGGAAACCCAACCTAGGACAATTTGAAATAAATAATGGCATTTGTATTGTTTATTCAGCACTTGCCCACAAAAATTTTGTTGATAGTATTAAGGGTAAATTTTAAGACAAAAATAAGAACATCACTTCAAATAGGGATGACAGCTGGGTTTTATGAAAGGTGAAGGGAGTCAACTTGTATACAGTGCTTAGGCACTCTTAACAATGTACCTATATTGACTCATTGAATCTTCCCCACAGTTCTATGCAGTATCTAAAATTATTATCCAAATTTTATTACCCTTAAATGAGTGAGATCATGTGGTATTTTTCTTTCACTGACTGGCTTATTTCACTTAGCATAATCCTCTCCAGTTCCATCCATGCTGTTGCAAATGGTAAGAATTCCTTCTTTCTTATAACAGCAAATTTTACATATGAAGAAACAAGAAATAGAAAGTAATTTGACAAAGTTGATACAACTAGTGTTGGTGGAGCAAGGACTTGAACCCAGGCAAAGTAGCTCATGATCCATGCTTGTTAACTAGTATACTATACCACTTTCCATGAGGCTATTTCTTAAATGTTATATTGAGCAGAGCAGGGGTGAATTGTGGCAAAACATGGTAGAATACTGAGGCTTATCATGGCCAGGTCATAGGAAAATGCCCTGGATTCAAATTCCATCTTAAATCATGCCAACTTAAGAAGATTCATAAAAGGAAGGAAGAAAGAGTAGGAAGGAGGAAGGTAAGGGAATAAAGAGAAAAGGAATGTGGAAGAAAAGGAAGTGTAGGAAAGAAAGAAATCATACATTCATCATTTTGATTGTATCATCTAAACTACTGATAGTATAGATGCTCTAGTTAAGGTAGATAATTTTTTTTTGGTATCCAAGGGGGTAACAAGAAGTGTGGACATATGAAGAAAACTCACATGTATGTTGATAGGACATTTAGGCCCAATGTGGAGATCGGATAGGCTCAAGAAGTAAAGGCAGCCTTTGTTCAACCTCAACAGCACTGGGGATAGCTTGGTGTGAGCTTAGAAAGACAAAGATTGTAAAGCAAAATTATTCAGTCTTTAACTGGTTCAGTTGTTATGCATGACCCTTGAGAACTAAAAGGAATTGTTATGATAAGCTGCTAAGCTAAGGAGTGGGATTCATTTATTCAAAAATATGTATTAACTTCTTACTATGCACCAAGCATTGCTGTAAATGCTTAAAAATTAATAAGCAAAAATGATGGACCCTTCTCTTGTTTAGCTTTTATTATAGCAGTGAGAGAGAGAATATAAGCAAATAAATAAATAAATAAATAAATAAATAAATATTGTATACTTAAAGATGAAATATGTTATGAAAAAATGTATATACAGAGTTGAATAAAAAAAGTCTAGGATTACTAGAGGGAAAGCAGTACTTGGAATGGCAAGAGTTGGGATTGTAATTCTAAATACAGTAGAGTGGAAAGGACATTGGGGCAAAGAAAGTAAAGGAGTCAGTCATGCTGTCTGGGCATAGTAAATAATCAATATGGAGGCCCAAATATTGGGCATGGGCTTAACTTGATCAGTGGTTAACAGGAAATCCATTGTGGTTGGAGCAGAATGAGTTTGTGAAGGTGGTAGGGCATGAGACTAAAGGGGTTGTGGGAGTTCAAGTTTTGGAGGGGCTAGTGAATCATTGAAAAGACTACCTTTCACTCTGAGTGACATAGAATTTATTGCAGGTCTTTTGAGGAGATGAGTGGCATGATCTAATTTACCTTTTTAAAAAATCACACTGGTTGAAAGTAGAATTATAGGGGATCAAGAGTAAAAACAAGAACAATTGAGGGAGAGATGCCAGTGGGTTGGACTAGGCTGTTAAGGTGAAATAGCTCACAGATAAATGTCTGTATTCAACCAGAAATGAGCACGACAGTGTACAGATCCATTCTGAGGAGATTTGGGCTCAGGAATATTTTGGTATACTATGAATTTGGCAGAGGGTCTCTTAAAGGATGTGAGATTTCTTCTCATTGACACTTTGTACCTTTCATACTCCAGTTTTGCCTTGAAGCAGGAGCAAAGTACTGGCAATGGGGATATTATCACCTATGTCAAAATCTCTCTACTTTGGAATCTATTTCATTGCATTTAAGCACACATTTAATAATGCAAATCACTTGAGTGAAGACAAGAATAATGCCATGTGTAAATTGATTATTTTTCCATTCGGACATTAGGGAAATTACATAATGGAAGAAGGTATTATATATACAAAACTGAAGGAAATTTTTTAAAAAAATAACTTTCTGGGTACATTGTAATACAGGGACATGCTATATAAAGGGTTAGATTTTTCACCAATTTAATAATATTCCTACACGAGGATATTTTAGTTATTCTAAATTAAATAATAATGATTCACATAAAATGTCAAAGCAGAATTTGGTTATAAATCCTTTTTATATATTTCATGTTATTGATTAATAGGGAAGCAAGTGTTTTATTTAAATTTTATTTATTTTTTAAACATATAGTTTAAAGTGTTTTTGGCATGACCCCACTGTCTGTAGGACTTTAGTCCTCTTTTATTCATGATATAGATCATTTATATTTTCTCATTTTTCTTTATCAGGCTTGCCAGGTGTTTCCCACTTTTATTTTTTTTATTTTATTGATTGATTAATTGATTGATTGATTGACTTGACTTGAGAGAAAGGGAGGGAGGGAGGGAGGGAGAGAGAGAGAGAGAGAGAGAGAGAGAGAGAGAGAGAGAGAGAGATTGAGAAATTCGTTTCACTTATTTATGCATTCATTGGTTGATTTCTGTATGTGCCCTAATCAGGGATTAAACCCACAACCTTGTCATATCGTGACACTCTAACTGACTGAGCTACCTGGCCAGAGATCATAATTTTCTAATAGATTATTTCAGTACATGGAAAAATAGGACTATTATTAATGCATTACCATGTTGTTCGAAGTGATTTTTTGATCCATATATAACATTTTGAATTATGTGATCATTTAGTGATTTCTTTAAGGAAAATATGGGTTTTTCAACTAACACATTTATTCAGTCATAAATATAATTCCTTTCTTCAATTGCTTTTATGATTTGGGATTTATTTGTTCAATTGGCTATTTATATTGGTACATTACTTTACAGACATTAATCTATTCACTGTAATTTAAATCTTAAATCATTTCTATAATACTTCATTTTTCATATGTTTTATAGATAGTCCTGCCCAGCTCATATTTATATGTGTTTTGGAGCAGTTTTACTTTATCTTTTATACATGTATCTATTTTATAGGAAATTATTCATTCTTTTCTCTCTGCTATTATTTTATCAGGCCCAGCAGTTGTCCTACTCAGACTCCCATGTGGCATTTTATTCCCATATATGCTAAAATGTCCTTTAAAATGCTCATTCCTACTCCATCCATTCTCCTAGCAAGACTATTTTGATAATCCCCATTCTATAAATTCTGGAAATCAGAAACTTACACATTAAAACTTACAGTTGATGAAACTGGTAGAAATGAGGCGGATTTTCTCTTGTCATGAACGATTCAATTATGATGTAGATTTTTGAGCTGTGATATATAATTACTGATTTGTTATTCAAAAATGATGCATCATCCCATAGCTAATGTTTCAGCCAACATAAATAGTTTTGTTTTGGAAGTGTTTTTCACCTGTGGACCATAAACAGAGGAGAAAAAAATATAAAGGTCAACTTACCATAGAGCCACTAAATCTAACTTTAAAATTTTCTTTAGAAGCTCAGAAAAACCTAATTAATAAGTGCTTTAATGCCTTTTGATTGAATACTCTTCCCAATTCAATGTCATTAATGTACTGCCTGGTAGCTGGATGAGACATAAAGAGGATAAGAATTAGATTTATATAGGATGCTGCCTCCATCTGTCAGATGAAAACAAATTCCAGAGGGTGAAAATGACCCAGAGTTTGAGTCTTTGGTACTCCAATTTCTCTTTTTCAATTTTAAGATGGATATACTCCCCAATGGCTGCTGTCACAACAGCTACTAATGGGTTTCTATAATTCTTTTTTCTTAGAAATGGAAGTTGTGGGCTTTTCGGTTAACTGAGTTACAACAGGTCTCAAGGCATTTTTCTTAACTAAAACTCCTTAAAGCCCAAAATGTAAAAACAATGGTGCAGGGTTGTCTAAAATATATACACATGCATTTAAATGTATACATATTCATATACCTGTTGTATTTATTTAAAATGGTGATACTGAGTTAGCAACAACAACAAAAGATACAATTTCACCATTCATAGTAGTTTGAAAATGAGTCACATAAGCCTTCTTACTTGTCTCCTATGGTGATCAACCTGTATCATACATAAGACTGGTAGAAAGAAAAAAAAAACCAGTATCTTGTTTTTTCCTGTTCACTACTGTATCTCCAACTCCTAGATAAGTACCTAACACTTATTAAGCACTCACTGTACATCAGTTGAATGAATAAATGATAGTCTGGTATGTCCAGATATGGACTCTGCAATCAAAGAGATAACAGCAGTGTTAATCTGCTGTCAGTGCCAAAGCTGAAAAAAGAAACAAAATTAGGCTCTTCTACATTATATTGAGATAAATCACCCAGATGTGTGAATTCTAATAATCTACACATTGATTCCAGCATGTAGACATGTGCTCTAGATTTGTGTATACTGATTTTTAAACCAGCAACTTATAAAAGTTTGTGATAGGAAACCCACATGTAATGAAAATGTTGTTGGTAATATTTTTCCTGGTCATTGAGCTTTCAGTATACAGTTATGACACACAGTAGGCTAGAGAGGTTGGCAAAGCACTGGATTTCAACCTAAAAGACTTCAATTTAGACATTGAATCTCTTAATAGGTGTATCTTTGGACAAATCACATAATAAGAGATCAACCAAAGGACTTGTATGCATGCATATAAGCATAACCAATGAACACAAGACACTGGGGGGTTAGGGTATGCATGGGAGGGGGGGCAATGGGAAGATATGTGTATACGTAATACATTAATTTAAAAAAAATTTAAAAATGTTAAAAAAACTTCTAAGTCTCAGTTTTATAACTTTGAAATTATATCAATGATGATACCTGTTCCAGACTACTTATGTAAGATTATATAAATTTTAAAATTTGTAAAACTCATATTACCTCATCAAATACTCAAAATCTTTAAAAATTTTGGTAAATTAAATGCTCATGCAAATAATCCTAAAAACAAATTGGCTTAAAGAATGTAGTAAATCTCCTCAATTACTTTTATTTTAAAATATATATTTTTATTTATTTCAGAGAGTAAGGTAGATGGAGGGAGAGATACAAACATCAATGTTTGACTGCCTCTTGCACACCCGCTACGAGCGGTCCAGCCCACAACCCAGGCATGTGCCCTGACTGGGAAATGAACCATGAACTCCTGGTTAATAGGTCAACGCTCAACCACTGAGATAAGCCAGCGGGACAATTGCATATTCTTATTTTCATCTCTCTAGTATTTGTTATAGGAGCTCCTTTTATTCTTTAATTTGACATTCAGCAATTTTTCTAGATTAACAGAGTTTCTTTCCCCACAAAACTGTTCTTTCCCACCTTTTTCCACATCTAATTCTTATTGTTGTTATTTTTAAGTCATCAGTGTAGCCAGTCCCAAGTGTGTGTGTGTGTGTGTGTGTGTGTGTGTGTGTGTGTATGTATGTATGTATGTATATGTATGTATGGCCCAGTGCACAAAATTCATGCACAGGGGGTAGAAAGGTTCCTCAGACTGGCCTGCACCTTCTCCAATCTAGGATGCCTCTCACAATCCAGGACCCACTAGAACCTAAGCACTTACCTGCCTGCCTGCCTGATGGCCCTAACTGCTCCCCTGTTAGCCTGATGGCCCTAACTGCTCTCCCCTCCTGGCCTAAACCCCCTAACTGCCTGTGTGCTTGCCATTCCTCTCTGCACCTTCAGAGCCCAGTGGAGGATTGCTGAGAGCTTTCCGCCAAAGCCCCATCCATGTCCTGATGTCCTCCTCTAGGCCAGGTGGTGCAGCAGGCCTACACGTGCCTCTGTCAGTGGAGCTGCCCCCAGTGGCAACCTCATGTCCTAGTTGCGCAAGTCCTTGCCCCCATCCCCACCCAGCAGCTCCTGCCTCCACATGCTTCAGTCAGGAGCAGCCTCAGCCTCCAAGTCAGTGTGAAGTTAGTGCTAGGCAGGCCTGTGTGTGCCTGCACTGGGGGCAGAAGTCCCCACCTCTGTCCTCTCCTGCCAGCTCCTGCCTGTTGATCAGTCAGTCATGACTGGGACACCATTAGGACCAATTAGCATATTACCTCTTTATATATATAGATATTAACCTACCTGATGGATCCTTTGTCTCTTGCATTTTCAAAGTGATGGATTTTGTGGCCCATCTAGAATTTCCCCCACTCTTTTTTAAAATTAATCTTTATTGTTCAGATTATTAGAGTGGTCTCTCTTTTTTCCACCTAGAGTTTCCTTCCACCCAGTTCCCATCCCACCCCAGGCCCTTGCCACTCTATTGTGTGTCCATAGGTAATGTATACATGCATATAATTTTTTGTCTAATATCTTCTCGCACCCCATACTCTCTTCTCTCTGAGAATTGTCAGTCTGTTCTATTTCCAGGACCCTCATTCTATTCCATTCACCAGTTCATTCTGTTAGTCAGATTTTTTTTATTTGTTTGCTTTTTTTAGGTTTAATTGTTGATATATATGTATTTGTTGCCACTTTGTTGTTCATATTTTTTTTATCTTTACCTTTTACCTCTTCTTCCTCTTCTTAAAGAATACCCTTCAGTATTTCATTTAATACTGGTTTGGTGGTGATGAACTCTGTTAGCTTTTTCTTGTCTGTGAAGCTCTTTATCTGACCTTCAATTATAAATGATAGTTTTGCTGTGTGGAATAATCTTGGTTGTAGGTTCTTGCTCTTCACTTGGGATATTTCTTGACACACCCGTCTGGCCTGCATAGTTTATGTTGAGGAACCAGCTGACAGTTGTATTGGTTCTCCCTTGTAGGTAACTAACTGTTTTTCTCTTGCTGCTTTCAAGATTCTCTTTATCTTTTGCCCTTGCCATTTTAATTATGACGTGTTTTGGTGTGGTCCTCTTTGGGTTCCTCTTGTTTGGGGTTCTCTCTGCTTCCTGGACTTGTAAGTCTATTTCACTAGGTAAGGGAGAAATAACCTTATTTATATTTTATGCTGTCATTAACATTTTATTTAAAGTTTTGTACATATCCATATGCAGTTTTATAACATTTACCACATTTTTTATGTTGAAAATATACTTTTAATAGATAAGTCTTCATCTTATATAGGAACACAATAAAACATATCATATTCTGAAGAAAGTTACCCAAGGGATATGGATATGTACAAAACTTTAAATAAAATGTTAATAATAGCATAAAATATACATAAAGTTATTCCTAGATTTAACAAAGAGCCTGAAGGTGAAAAAAAAGTATAAAGTAAAAAAATAAAGTGCACATAGGCTAAAATAACATTGGATTTCCACATAAACATCTGTTAGAGAATCTTCTATACTTTCTATCATGATTCTTTACTATATTTCCAAAGTTACATACTACTTAGACATAATGTTTAATTGATTTTATGTGCAAGACACATAACTTACCTTTTAATGTATTTTTTGAGGTAAAGAAATACGAATTCTAAATTCTTTCAAGTTTCCATGGCTTTTACCAAGAATAGGATGCTGTTTTCTAGTTTATGTGTTTGGTATTTTTGTTGTTTGGATTTTGTTTTTTAAGGAGATATGTTGAATTACTCTTTTTATATCTTTAATTCTATGTCAATATTTAAAATTCTGTGCTCTGCATTCAGAACTGTGTCTGAAAATACTTCAAAGCATTGAAGCTCTAAATGAATAATGGTTTAATCAATAGTGGTTTTTTTCTTAATTTCTTCTTGTTTAATTTTTTGTTATTTATTTTTTGTGTGTGTGTTTCTTTTGATGTTTAGAAAGGCCAGTCTGTATTCATTTTCCTGCCTACCTTGGTAATAATGAGCATGTTAATACTATAATATTCAGTTGAACCTAATAAATTAACATGATGTAATCAAATATTCAAATATTGGTAATTACATGTAGTTCAATCTAATATAATAATTTTTACCCATCTGCTTATTTCTGAATGCTGATGCATATCATTAAACATTCAAGGAAAAAAATCAAGAATTTTGTATTTTAAATCACATATAATTAACGGACCCCTGCTACTACCATTTCCCGCCAAACCTTAGGCAAAAGGTTAAAGGCTTTCCTCATAATTAAGGAAAACCATGGGACTTCCAAAAAAGTAAGAAAATGAGGTAGAGCATTAGGGTCCTCCTTCTATATAATAGTTTTTGTTTTGTTTTTCTTAAATTTATGCACTTAGGTTCAGAACAATTGTATAATGCAATTGTTTTGCTTTTCTATCTCTCATGTAAAACACAATGATAGAAAGCATGATCATCCAACATAAACTGCATCCATCATTTCTAAAATGGGAAAAATATTACCAAATATGTATCTTATTTTTTCAACTTAGTGTACTGCCATTTGCATTAATTTCTACAAACTAAATTACATTCTATCTTGTATAATAATTATTTATGAACTTGTTTGATCACTCATACTGGATTGTCAGTATGATCATAACACAGGGCTCATGATTCCATATTTAAACAGGAAAATGAAGTATAAAATGAAAAGAAGAAAGAAAATCATCTTGTTCACATTTGTTAATTCCATTCCTTAGTGGTAATCAGCATTTTACATTCTCCTGTTTTCCCCCGTAAAACCTGCCTACTGCTCTTCTGTTCAGTTGCACAAGACTTAAAAAATATGTTCTTAATTCTAAAAGCTTTGGAAATATAGAATACCACATGTCTAATTTTTAATGAAGAGAAAAGCATTTGCTTTGATACAATTTTCTGTTACTATGTGTAAGAGCCAGTTTTTCTATCAAGCTTTCCTATAAAATGATTTAAGCAACCTGCACAAAACGTAGCTATCACAAAAATGATTTGTAAAACCGTTTTCAGTTTAGTTGGCACTGATGGACCAGAATTGTTTTTAAGGAACACTTGGAGCATTGAAGTGCAAGTTTGCATTATTATTTTTGTTCTTGCTGTTCGGTGGCATTTGGGAAACTTAGACATAACTCTGAAAGAAAGACTTTGTCTGTTGTTAGGTATCTGAGGTACTGAGAGGAAATCATCGAGAAACTTAACTAGGGAATGTAGATGGACTATTATTCCACTCTAACAGCTAAAAGGCCAGTAAAATAAAATAAACAGGAGAGAATCTGAATAGCTCCTAACATCTGCGGGGACCTTAGTGTATCAAGAACAGTGTACCAGTAAGGTTCAGTGATTCAATTCACATTGAATTTTCATAAGCAAGTTAAGATTCAGAGCTTCAACTCCATTTTTTAATTCAGATAAACAAATATTTATTAAGGCCTGAATGCTGTGCTTAACAAGTGAAAATAAATGTAAGATGTGATTCCTGAACTCGCTGATAATTTGTAATATTAATTGAAAACACGTTTCATAGTTATACAAATAATTTAGAAAGTAATAAAGTTAGAAAAGACATATCCAAAATATATAGCATAAGGCATGAGTGCACCTGAATTCATGAAGAGGAGGAAGCAATGTAGAAAGCAGAAACTGAGAATAATTTTATAAAGAAAATCCTGTAATATTTGTGCTTTGATTATAATTGTAATTTGGACACTAGTAATAGCCACCACTTATTTATAACGTGCCAGAACATGTTCTAAATTTGTTACTTTTGGTAACTCCTATGGTAAGCACAGCTACCCTATGAAGAAAACATTATTAAACTCATATTCTGAATTATGCAAGTGAAAGATGGTGGTTTGGATCAAAGAAGTGGTATGGTCAAATTTTGGATATATTTTAAAGGTAGAGCCCAATGGATTTTGTGGGCAATTTTATGTGGGTTGGTAGAGAGAGGATTCAAGGATAACACCAATAATTTTAACATGAACAACTGGAAGAATGGAGCCACCATTAACTATAAAATGTGGAAAATTACAGGGGGGTCAGGCTAGGGTAGAAGGTTTGTGAGTTTAAGGTGTTTATTAAACATCCAAGTAGACATAAAAAAAAAAAACAGTTGGATGTATACTGGTATGTCAGAGTTCAGAATATAATCTTTTTTTTAATTTATTATTTTTCCCCTTATTGCACTCCCCATCCCACCCCCGTACATGCCCTCATCCATCCCACGCCCCCCCCCGCCTTTTCCCATTGCCCTGTATCCACTGGCTATCCCCCCACACACATGCATACAAGTCCTTCGATTGATCTCCTATAGGCCCCTCCTCCCCAACTTCCCCTGCCTTCCCACTGTAGCACCACAGTCTGTTCATTGCTTCTTTGCCTCTGCGTCGCTTCCCCCCACCCTACCCCCTGATTCTTGTCTTTAAAAACATCTTTCCCTTGTAGGCTAGAAATAAACCCACCAGAGCAAAAGAAAAAAAATTATTGAGTCCCAATTTCAATGTCCGATAGCTTTGAATCCCAGTTTCAATGTCAGACAGTTCCTTATGTGTACATGTCATCAATGGTATCTGGATACTGGACAGATGGTGGCGATGCTGGTTTGGTCCTGGGCATCCTGTAACTGTTCACATGGCAAGGCATCTTCCATCTGTGGACTCTTTCTCCTCTTGTCTTCGTGTTTGGCGCAGACCTGTCAGTTTGGGAATCATTTGGGGTAATTTGTTTGCTCACAAAATACGTATTTTCCTATATTCCTTTTCCATCCCTCTTTCCTATAACTTCGCCTTTGTAGACAATCTTAGCTGCTCCATGGTCTAAATATTACGACCTTGATACAAATGGATCTTATTTATGGACGTGGACAATGGTATCAGCAAGATATCAAGATGGCATTTCAGATTCATTGTTGATAGTGCCCAACAGAGGAGGCATCTAGCAAAGTTAGAGACTGAGGCATTTAATGACTTACGTTGTTTAAGTCTACATAAAGTCTTTGTGGGATAACAGAAATAATAGGACTTGACCTTTCTGGCTCACTATTATATCCCAGTATATAGGAGGTACCTGGCACATGGTAGGTTTCAACAGATACGTATTGATTTCATGAAATAGAGTAGAGAAAAACCCATGATGTAGCAGAACTAGGTAAGATTAGGGAGGCACAGCTGTGTGATGATGTCCACCCCAACAATACTGAATGCTGCAGAGGAGGAAGATGCAGTGAAGCGATAAATAGAAATTTCCTTCAAGAAATAAACATGGGAAAAAAAGTTATTTACAGGTGTTTTCTAGCCATGTGTTCACATGAGTCATTTTGAGAAATGAAATCCAAGAATTCACTAGAAAGAAATTTTATAGTTTTTTTTTTTAATGAAGTTCAATCTACTTCAAACAAGAGTATCATTGAAATATGGAAGTCACCTTTAGGTGAAAATACATTAAGCAATCGATTTCATATTAGCTTACATTTTAGCTTATGTTTTTATTTCTCTGAAACTATATTGTTTCACTTTTAAGATAGCTTTTTCCTTATGGAAACATTTTTACTAAGGGAACATTGGAAAAAAATGGAAACCAATCTTTTGTAAATAATTTTTAAAGTAGAAGACAAAATTTCAGATTAACGTTTGTATACACATCCTACAATAAACATTATGTAAAACACTACCTTGGTAAAAAAAAAATTGAACTCATGAAGGTGAGCTCACTTCTTTGGTATAAAACAGAATAAAGACACCTGTAAACTATAGACATACTCATTTACTCAATTGTGTGCTGAATTATAAAAAAAAAACTTTAATTGAATTTTATGCTTTGTGAGATGCCCACTTATTTTCATGACTATAGGAAGGTAGAGCAGAAATAACGCTACCACTTTTTATAGTATTTTTGAAACAAAGCATTTAGTTGAAGGTAAGGAATGACATTAAAAATTCAATACATTCTCTTTTAAGTTTTTATCAGAAGTGATTAAAAATAAGTTCATTTATCTCAGATATTATTATCCCTGTTCAATATACTCCAGGGCTATTCAATTTCTACTGTGTCTCCTGTAACTTTCATACAAATAGATTTACCACTTAAGTGGGAAAAGAAAGGCACACTCTATAATGAAACATTCTAACATCAAGGGAGTAGTTGTCACTTCATATTAACATCAGAAATCTGCCTGTTATGATTGAAAACAGCATAGTCCAATTAAGAGTTACTTGAGCTGAAACCGGTTTGGCTCAGTGGATAGAGTCGGCCTGCGGACTGAAAGGTCCCGAGTTCGATTCTGGTCAGGGGCATGTATCTTAGTTGCGGGCACATCCCCAGTGGGGGGCGTGCAGGAGGCAGCTGATCCATGTCTCTCTCTCATCTATGTTTCTACCCCTCTATCCCTCTCCCTTTCTCTCTGTAAAAAATCAACAAAATACATTAAAAAAAAAGTTACTTGAGACCTTTATCACAACATAATTAGTTGGCAAATAGGTCTCTTCTTTGGATTCTTAGATAAATTGTTGGTAGTCTCTAGTTTCTATTTTTAGATCATTGAAGGCACTTATTATACAATCTATAATAATCTATAATAATTAAAGTATAATATGCTAATTAGATCGGACATCATTCTGGACATCCTCCTGGACTAATCCAGTGCCATAGGGATGCCCGGGTCCCGGATGTCTGCCTGCGACTGGAGTGAAGCCTGGGTCCAGGTGCCTGCTGGTGGCTGGAGTAAAGCCAGGTCCCAGGTGCCAGAGGGAAGCCAGTGCTGGCACCCGAGGGAAGGAAGGGCTACTCTTGGACAGATTTTGTGCATTAGGCCTCTAGTACTTGAATAAACAAACTACTTTTAGGTTCAAATTGTCTGTGTTATGAATCCCATTTAAAATCTGATTCTCTTTTGACAGGGAGACCCATGTTTTCTAATAGTGTTTGTCTTGATGGATATTGAGGCCTAGGTTATTGTCTACGTTATCAATGAGTTCTTATTTCTTTGTTGTTATTGTTACAATGAGTGTCTTTATTTTTAAATTGATCTTTATTGTTGAAAGTATTACAGAGGTTCCTCTTTTCCCCCATTGACATCTTCTAACTTGCCCCTGCCCCCACCCCGCCCCAGGCCTTCACCACACTATTGTCTGTATCCATGGGTTATGCATATATGCAAACTTATTTAAAGAACAGGCTTTTCAACTAGAAACTTAAATTAAAGCAGCATAATTCATAGTCTTATGTTTTGCTTTATTTTACATATCCAGTCTTCATCTTAACAGTTGTGAAAGTTATGTCACTAATTTTTCACTATTAACAATGTATAAATAAGGATCTTATTGAATTCATCTGATTTTGTGAATCAGAGTTGCAAATATGCTATTTTTAAATATTAAGAAATTAAATTTTATAAACCCATGTGCAAATGACTTTCAGAAATTAAAATTTCCTGTTTTCAGGAGCATGCTTAACAAATAGGCATCTTACAGAATTGAAGTCAGGGTGAGGGAGGTACATTCATAAGGCATGTCAAAATTAAGAAAGAAGTTGACTAGAATGTGGTTACTTCATTATTTTTTCCATCATATTTTCAGGTAAGATAAGGAACTATTCAGGGGTAGAAATGGGAATAATATATTCTATCATGATCCTAGGGATTTTTTTTTATCACCATAGCAACTACGGGGACTATGATTTCATTTTTAGAGGGTCAGAAACTATAAAGATCACTTATTTCTAGAAAAACTGAAATAGTAAAAAGCTATAAAATAGCTCATCTATGACTTTAAACTATGAAAACTGCTACAGAATTTTCTTTGGTGCATATACCATATTTCTGTGTGCAATACCTCAGGGACAAGAGTATGTGTAGGCACTTTAAAAAGAATTTCCTGAGCTCCAGCCAATTTTGACAGCATTCTCTGAGAATGCACCAATGAGCTATTATCTAGATATCCAGGGAGTGTGACATCCCTGCCCCAGTTTTTGCTTTTTGCTTATCTCTTTTAAGAGAGAAAGTTTTCTTGCTTTTGCAACACACTGTCCAGCATTACTAAAACAGTTCATAACTCGATTCTGAGCAATTCTACCACTTTCCGGAGAGTTGAGAGTTCTGCAGAGATTCCAGTTAAAATCAGGAAGCTTTGCAAGCTCACGTCATCAGAGAGAGAATATGTATTTGTCTATGTGTGTATACACACACCACCAAAGCTATCAATGGATTACCTGTATCCTGGTGAGGAAGAGCCCTCCTTTTTGTCTTTTGAATTTTACCCCCATATGAAAGACAAGCATTCATTTTAAGTATTTGGACTCCCAAAATATAAATGTGGCTGGTTGCCTCAATATTATTCTAAGTAATGAGCTTGTCAGTAAGTAGGCTGCTTGGTATCAAGTGGAAAACTTCTCTGAGTTGACACCATGATAGAGTCCACGTCTTATATCATCAGGAGTTGCGCCCGTGCAAGTAGTAGTGAAATTGTGTTGCCCAGGTGAGTGGAGATAATAGAAGCATCGAGAAGAAGCCATGTTGGCACATTCTTCTAGCACCTGAACTAATCAAACTAGTGGAATAGCCCTAAATATTTCACCCAGCCCCCATGCTCAGAGCCATCAGAAGATGATCATGAAATTTTTCCAGGGGAATAAAAAAAAAGGAAATATAATAGGTGAGCTTGACAGCAATGACTTTTAGGACATTGCTACCATATACAAGATCCATTATATCTTTAATTTTTTGAGGTTTTTTTAATTAAAGTTTACATTCCATATCATTTTAGTTTCAGGTGTATAGCATAATGGTTAGATAACCATATACTTTAGAAAGTGTTCTCCCAATATTTCCTGTATCCACCTGACACCGTACAGAGTTACAGCAATACTAGAGGCCTGATGCATGAAATTTATGCACAGGGGGAGGGGAGTTCCTCAGTCCAACCTGCGCCCTCTCACAATCCAGGACCCCTCACTCTTAACTGCTGGCCTGCTCGCTCCTTACCACCTGCCTGTTCACTCCTTACTGCTTGGCCCACTGCTCCTTAGCACTGCCTTGGAGGCAGGAGAGGCTCCCACCACCACTGCTGCACTTGCCAGCTGTGAGCCCAGATTCTGGCTGAGTGATGCTCCCACTGTGGGAGTACACTGACCACGGAGGGAAGCTCCTGTGTTGAGCATCTGCCCCCTGGTGGTCCGTGTGCATCATAGCAAACAGTCATCCTTGTTGTTTTGGTCATTCTGCCCTACCAGTTGTTGGGCTTTTATGTACATATATTACATACTAGTGTCCTGGTGCACGGATTCATGCACATTGAAAGAAAATTTATTAGGAGAAATATCATAACATAACTAATCGCCCTCTCTCTATGATAGAAGTGTCAACTAAATTAATGATCAATAATGATCTGCTTACTGATGGATCTAAACTTTTTCCATCCCAGTGAAGCACCCCAACTTCTCTTTTAGGTAATTGTCAGCAACACAGCAGTAAATATCAAAACGAAGCAGATTGTTATTGTAGATTATGCAGGGAGAAAAAAGGGCAAAATATTTAACTGCAACAGTGTTTGACTATATTCTATGCAAGGAGAAAACCTTAAGTCATTCTCAAAATCCACCATTTCTTCTTTTCAGTTAGGTCAAATTTCTAATCTTTCTAAATATCTGTTGTCTTACTAATGAAAAGAAAATAGGATTCTACTAAGTCTACTATCTACGTACTATGAGGATCAAATGAAATGAGGGTGGGAAAATGGTTCACAAACATTTGGTTGAACTATAAAATATTTGCACCTGGCTATAAAGCAAGTCTTATTCCTGGGCTGAAGAAACTCCAAGGAGGGTAGTCGCTTGGAAGAGGAAGCTGGGTGTTGCTATGTGAAGTCATTATCCAGTGCCCACAGTGACCACTTCCAGGATAGGCTGGGCTGTGGGCTGCATTTTGAACTATGGGGTCTTGGCAGTGTTGGCTGGGATTTGGTGGGGTGTTACTCCAGGCTGGTGACTGACTCTGTGCCATACATGGGAGAAGCTGAGTGTCAGTTTCTTGGTGCCAGGACTGTGGTGCTGTTTATTTTTAAATGGCCAGTGCACATCATGGCAGCTACTGAATATAGCGTCTGGCCCTTGGTGGTCAGTGCATATCATAGCTACCGGTTGGATAGACACTTAGCCTTTTACATATATAGATATTCCCTATGTTGTACTTTATATCCCATGACTCTTCTGTAATTACCAATCTGTACTTCCCAATCCCTTCACTTTTTCACCCATTCCCCAAACCCCACTCTCCTCTGCAAATCATCAATTATTCTCTGTATCAATGAAGTCAGTTTATGTTTTGTTTGTTCCTTTATATTGTTTTTTACATTCCACTATTTATCTTTTTAAAAAATTGTTATATCATTTTTGTTTTTATTAGTAAACCTTTCTTCAGTAAAGAAGTGTCTTATGTCAAATAAAGCACACCACAAGGTAGGTAGTCCTACGCTATTTTCAGTTTTGTAGTGAAGTAAGGTGACAGGGGAAAGCAGTCTGCTCTCACTAGATTTATATTTTCACGCTTTCAAAATGTTGAAATTGCTCTTGATAACATCACTAGAAACCTAAATTGCCGAAGTTGACTTTTCCCTCCTATTCCAGCTATATTTGACTTGTTGACAACTCCCTCCCTCATTCCTGTTCTTTCCTCCCTTGGTTTTGAATTACTTTACTCTTCTGGTTCTCTTTTTCCATCTGATGTGAATTACTCCTTGGGCATATTTATTGATTTCCATTGAGTCTGTTTTGCACAGAGGATCATCCTTAGGCAACTTTTTTTCTCACTCTAAAAATGATTTTTGAGCAATTTGACCAGCTCTTGTGCAATTAAACAACATCTATACTCCAGTGACTCACAATTCTGTATGTAACACCAATAAAAGACAGTTTTAACCTGCATTACTCAAGGTCGGTACTCTCACAGGATATTTCTGTGTTGGCATGTCCTCTGTTCTCTCCTATAGTAATATTGACCTGTCAGATAAGTCCTCTTACTCCAGAGTTAAAACTGAGTTGCTTAACATAAAATAATGAAGTCTTCCAATTATAAGGTGTATGTAGACTTGAAGAGAACACCTTATAATTTTATAAACAACACCTCTCTATTTGAAATTAATTCACATTACCCCAACCATTGAATCTTACTTTTTTTCTAGCTAGTTTGCATTGACTTTTATTGCTTACAACTGACATTATCTATATTTCCCCATGTTTCTAGAGCTTAGTTATTCCCTAAGACATGTCTTCATGCATCATAGTCAGAAGTCTTAGAATGAGGCAGGAAAACCCCCAAGATCTACCCATCAACTTTCTGCTATTGCCCAATCTGACTTACGGAGTTTGCTTCAGATTCTTATTTCTGGAAAATTGCAGGCTCCTATTTAGCTTTGTCTCCATCCCATACATGTAGACAGTTTTGCCTGAAAGTAGGTAAAATACTCGTTTTATTGATATTTGTTAAGTTTTTATATGTATATTTATTTATCCTGGCAGAAAACAGGAGCTCACTGGGTTAAAGAACATATCACTAATTACTCATGAGCACCTTTATGCCAGTTCTCATGTCCAAAATCCCCATAAGAAAATGCAGTGAGAGCCAGAGTTTTATCATGCGTGAGGCACAATACAGAAGAGAAACTGTCAAACTGTGACTATCAGAGATAATTTAAGGAAGCTGGGGAGGAAGAGAGAGGGAGAGAGAGGGGAGGGGGAGGGGGAGAGAGAGGGAGAGGGAGAGGGAGGGAGAGGGAGAGGGAGGGAGAGGGAGAGGAAGCGGGAGAGAGAGGGAGAGGGAGAGGGAGAGAATGAAAGGAAGGCAGGAAAGGAGGGAGAGAGGGAGGGAGGGAGGGAGGGAGAGAGGGAGGAAGGAAGGAAGGAAGGAAGGAAGGAAAGAAGGTGGAAGGGGGAAAAAGAAAGGAAGAATACACCAATTTTTGAACTGGAATGTAAGCAAATCTTCTCCTGGGAGAGGGGAAGGTGGAGGTTTATTGCTCTTGTAATGTAAGCTACAAAGTAAACAAAGAGCTCCATAGCAATAAGTTCCTAAGCCTCTCTGGAGTAGTAGTCTGAACTCTAGGATATCTTTTCTGTTTAGTTATTTTTAACCCAGTTTCCAATATTCTTTGCACAGAAAGCCTAGACCATGCAGAAATGTGACACTGGTAGAAGACAATTTTCATTTATCGTGTAAAAATTTGACACCAGTTGCCTATTGAATATGTATAGCCTGATGTTTCCAAAGCTTCTCAATGTGATTATGACCAAATCTGAACCCCTCAGTTACACACATTCACACATAAGCATGTATGTACACATGGAACCTATTCATCCACCTGAAATCCTTTTACTCAGTGACACCAGAGTTCATCTGGATGTTCAGGGCCAAAACCTGGTAGTTATTCAAGTCTTAATTTTTTTTCACCCAACACACAGTTATTAAGTTTTGCAGAATCTTCTTCCTTTTAAACCCTTTTCTCAATTCAATGTAATAATGAATACCAACTGGATATTTGATTATATTAATGAATTTTTGTTAAGTTTGTAGATGTGATGATAGTGTTATGTTTACTTTTTTTAAAGCAGTTGATATATATTGAAAACACATGCTTTAAGTATTTGAGAATACAATATTATATCACCTTGTTTAAAAATAGCCCAGCTGAGGTGTAAGAATATAATAAAACAAGGTTGTTAATGGCTTAATCAGACTTGGCACTGGACAGTAGGTTCATGGGGATTATTTGTAATATTTTCTGCATTTTATGTATCTGAAATTTTCTATAATTTTTATAAGTCATAGTTTGGTTACTGAAGTACATTTAGAATTTTCAAAACACAATTAAACATCACCAGCCTCTGTTTTTAACTCATCTTTCCCTAATTCTCTAAATTTCTAAACAGCCATCCAAATATGCCTGCTCATGTTCCTGGCTTTTGTGTGTGTGTAATCTACTAACTATAATGTTATACCTACTCCAGCTAATGAACTATGTCAACCCCAAATTGCCCTTCCTTCATTAACTCTTTCCTGAGCTTGGGATGAAATATATTATTTATTCCTTCTCTGAACTTCCAAAATATTCAGTATCACTTAAACCACTCACATAATTTTCTTTCTTATAATCTAGCTGGAGCTTCTACACTTTTCTTTTTCCACCAAGTCTCCAAATCACACCCTCACTTAAGAAAATAAAATTTAAGGGAAACAGATGGTGACTGTCAAGAAGGTAGAGAGGGAGAAAGTGTGAGGGAGTGATAGAGGAGTGTGTGGACATGGTGTGTGTTTGCGTGTGTGTGAGCTAGGGACAGTTAGATCCTTCAGGTCTTCCAATCGGCTGCTAAACTGTGTACTCTTAGGTGGCAAAACTCTGCTGCCACCACAGACACTCCAAGGGTGGCCAGCGCGGGCACAGAGACACGCCATCTTGATAAATAGACCTGCTTGAGACTAAGTTCCTAACCTCACCACCGCCCAATTTGGTCTCAGACACAAACAGGGACCCTACAACCACTAGGGACAAAGTTCCTGTGACCACAGCTGAAGACCCACAGACAACAAGAATCCAGACATCCCAGCTGCAGATATCTGTGAGTCACAGAGCCCATCCACCTTCCTGCAGCCTTGCGGCAGTGCCATAGGAACTGCTAGATCTGCCTTGTGCAAGCAAGCCTTTTTCTCACATAGGGAGGCTCCGCTACCTGAACTTAAGCCTGGGTGTTCAGACACTGGGAGGCTGTTTTCTGCAGCATGCAATCATGCGACCCAACTCCAAGCCCACACAGGGTGGCTGCGCTACTTGAATTTGAGCCTGGCACACAGACATTGGGAGGCTGTTTCCCGCAATGTGCACTCATATGACTGACCCCATGCCTACACAGGGCAACAGTGCCACCTGACTTTGATTCTGGGCAAGCACACATGGAATTCTGTTTTCCACATCACAGGAGTGGACCTCCTGCTGACATAGGATGACTGTGCAACATGGTCCTTCCAGCAGACCAGAGACTCTGATTCTCTGCACCATAGGCAGCACTGAGCACCAGTGACTTGACTCTCTTTCTCATGGTGCATGTGTGGAATCCCTGACTCCCAGTGCATGTGCAGTAAGAGCCAGTGACTCCAATTCTCAGCATATGCCAACACAAGAACCTGATTCTCGGTGAGAAGCAATACCAAGTAACAGACATTATGATACTTGATTCTCGGCATGGGCACAGGGGGACTCTGACTACTGGCATGCACTAGGGGACTTTGATTTTTGGCACACACAGTGGGGTCTCCTTTTTCAGTGCAGCACAGGCGGTGTCCCTGATTATAGGTTTGCACATGAGGCTGCGCTGAGTGCCGCTGACTCTGATCCTGGGCAAGCATGGCTACCACCAACCCATGGCCGCCACACTTCTTGGTGTCAGCACTCTTCAATGACATTTGGTGGCACAAAGCTCCCACTGCACATGACTCAGGCCCCTGCAACTTGGCGTTTGAACCTTCTGGTGATAGTTAGAATGGGGAGACAATGAAACAATCCCCAGAGGAAAGAAAAAGAGGAATCACCAAGAAAGAAAGAAATGAAACAAAGACATGCAACATGACAGAAAAATAATTCAAAATAATGGTTGTATGGTTCATACACCAGATGGACGAGAAAATCAATCTATGCTAAAATAAGGAAGAAGTCAAAAGTGATATAGTTATAAGCAAAAACACCATGGAAGGTTTCAACAGTAAATTAGAAGAAGCAGAAGACAGAATTAGTGAGTTAGAAGATAAGATAAAGAAACAAGCCCAATATGAACAGGAACTGGAGGGAAAAAAATAAAAAATCAGGAGGAGAGCCTAAGGGAGCTTTTGGACAACACAAAATGAAGTAACATACATATAATAGGGCTGACAGATGGATAAGAAGAGCAGCAAGCATTAGAAAATATGATTGATTTTGAAGAAATAATGACAGACATTTTCCCTGATATGGGAAGAAAAAAATTATACAAGTACAGAGAGTTCTAAGCAAGATGAATCCCAAAATATCCACACCACGACACATCATAATTATAAGGGCAATTGTTAACAACAAAAAGAGAATCTTAAAGGCTGCAAAAGGGAGACAGAGAGTTACCTACAAAGGATCCCCTATCAGATTATCAAATGATTTCTCAACAGAAACACATCAAGCTAGAAGGGAATGGAAGGAAGTATACAAAGTGATGCAAAGTAAAGAACCAAGTCCAAGAATACTCTATCCAGTAAGACTATCAATCAAAATTGAAGGGGAAATCAGGAGCTTCACAGACAAAATAAAGCTAAGGGAATTGATCACTACCAAACTGGAATGCAAGAAATGCTAAAGAGAATGCTGTAAAAAGAAGAAATAGAAAGGGATTAACACAGGCATAAAGTACAGAAACAAGTACCTATCAATAACCACATTAAGCATAAATGGATTAAATGCTCGAATAAAAAGAAATTGAGTGACTGGATAAGAAAACATGACCCATATATATATGTTATCTATAGGAGACCCATCTCAGGACAAGGGACTCACACAGACTGAAAGTGAAGGGATGGAAAAATACCTATCAGGCAAATGTAATGGGGAAAAAAAGCTGGGGTAGCAATACTTATATCTGACAAAATGGACCTCAAAATGAAGATCATAATAAGAGACAAGAAAAGCCATTTCATAATTCTAAAGAGATTGATACAACAAGAGGATATAACTCCACTAAATTTTATGCACTCAATGCAGGAGCACCCAGATACATTAAAAAAAAAAAAAACTTCTGGAGGGAGATATTAGGGAAGAGATTGAAAGCAATACAATCATAGTAGGAAAATTTAGTACCATATTAACATCACTGGATAAATCAACATCTTTAGAACATTCCACCCAAAAACTATATACATTCTTCTCCAGTGCACATGGGACATTTTCAAAGGTAGACCACATATTATGACAAAGGAAAAGTCTTTTCAAATTCAAGAGGATTGAAATCATATCAAGCATCTTCTCAGATCACAATGACATAAAATTAGAAATCAACTACAATAAAAACAATCACAAAATTTCAAACACTTGGAGGCTGAAAAGCATACTATTAAACAATGTGTCAGTTACTAATGAGATAAAAATAAACATCCTAGAAACAAATGACAATGAAAACACAATAAAAAATATTTGGGTCATAGTGAAAGGAATCCTGAGAGGGAAGTTCATAGCATTACAAGCCTACCCCACACCAAAAAAAAAAAAAAAATGAAAAAGGAAAGAAAAAAAATCTGACTCTGCAACTTGAAGAATTAGAAACAAGAAAAGCACATTGTGAGCAAAAGGAAGGAAATAATAAACATCAGAGCACAAAAACAAAAACAAGCAAACAAACAAAACAATTCAAAAGATCAATGAAACCAAGAGAGGGTTCCTTGAAAGGATAAACAAGATTGATGAACTTCTAGTAGGCTCACTAAGAAGCAAAGAGAGAAGACCCAAATAAACAAAATCAGAAACCGAACAGGTGAAATTACAATAGACTCCACAGAAATACCAAGAATCATAAAAAATACTATAAGCAACTCTACTCCAACAAACTGGTTAACCTAGAAGAAATGGACATATTCCTAAAAAAAACAAAAAAAAAAATGCAGCCTTCCAAAACTCAACCAGAAGGAATAAAAAAAAAATCTGAATAGGCCAATAACTATGGAGGAAATTGAAGCAGTAATCATAAACTTCCAACAAACAAAAGCCCTAGGCTAGATGGCTTAATAGGGGAGTTTCACCAAACATTCAAAGAATAAATGAAACCTATTTCCCACACTATTCCAAAAAAGTCAAAAGGAAGGAGCACTTCCAACTCTTTCTACAAATCCAGCATTACCCTAATCACAAAACCAGATAAAGACAATACAAAGAAAGATAATTCAAGCAAATATCCCTCATGAAAATAGACGCTAAAATTCTCAACAAAATTCTAGAAAATTTAGTCCAGCATTACATTAGAAAGATCTTACACCATGACCAAGTGGGATTTATTTCAGGGATGAAAGGATGGTACAATATCCACAAATTAATAAATGTGAGCCCAGCCGGCCTGACTCAGTGGATGAGCATCGGCCTGCGGACTGAAAGGTCCTGGGTTAGATTCTGGTCAAGGACATGTATCTTGGTTGCGGGCACATCCCCAGTAGGGGGCGTGCAGGAGGCAGCTGATCGATGTTTCTCTCTCATCGATGCTTCTAACTCTCTATTCCTCTCCCTTCCTCTCTGTAAAAATCAATAAAATATTTTAAAAAAATAAAAAAATAAATGTGATACACCACATAAACAAAGAGACAAAAACCATATAATCATACCCATTAATGAAGAAAAGGCATTTGATAAAATCCAACAGTCTCTCTTGATAAAAACTCTTAAGCAAGGTGAGAATAGAAGGATCATGCCTCAACATAATAAAAACCATATATGACAAACCCACAGACAAAATACTCAATGGACAAAACTAAACCATTTCCCCTAAGATTAGAAAAAAGACAAGGATTCCCACTCTCACCACATCTATTTGACATAGTACTGGAAGTACTAGCTATTGTGATCAGACAAGAAGAAATAAAAAGCATCCAAATTGGAAAAGAATAGGTAAAACTTTATTTGCAGATGACATGATATCGTATATAGAAAACCTCAAAGACTCCATCAAAAAACTACTGAATAAATGAATTCAGTAATGTAGCAGGATACAAAATTAACACCCAGAAATCTATGGCTTTTCTATACACCAATAATGGACTCACAGAAAGAGAAATTTAAAAAGTAATCCCATTTAACATTGTAACAAAAAATTAAGATACCTAGGAATAAACTTAACTAAGGAGACAAAGGACCTGTACTCAGGAAATTTCTGGATGCTAAAAAAAAAAAAAAAGAGATAGAGGAAGACATGAACAAATGAAAGAATATATTATGTTCATGGATTGGTAGAATCAACATTATTAAAATGCCCATACTACCCAAAGCAATCTATAAATTCAATGCAATCCCCAATAAAATACCAATAGCATGCTTCAAAGACCTAGAACAAATTCTCCAAAAATTCATCTAGAATAAAAAAAAGAACCCCAAATAATTGAAGTAATCTTGAGAAAGAAGAATAATGTTGGAGGGATCACAATACCAGATATCAAGCTATACTACAAAGCCACTGTTCTCAAGACTGCCTGATACTGGCACAAGAACAAACATATAGACCAGTGGATCAGAACAAAGAACCCAGAAATTAACATAAGCCATTATGCTCAATTACTATTTGACAAAGGAAAGAGGAACATATAATGGAAGCAAGATAGTCTCTTTAATAAAAGGTTTTGGGAAATCTGGACAGATACTTGAAAGAAAAGAAAAAGAAAAAGAAAAGAAACTAGACCAGAAACTTACACCATTCACAAAAAGAAACTCAAAATGGATAAAGAACTTAAACATAAGATGGGAAAACATAAAAATCTTAGAAGAAGCCATAGACAGCAAAATAGCAGACATTTGTTGTAGCAATATCTTTACCCTTGCAGCTCCTAGGGCAATGCAGACTAAATAGAAAATAAACAAATTGGGACTACATCAAAATAAAAAGCTTCTGCACAGCAAAAGAAACCATCAACAAAACAACAATAAAGTTCACTGCATGGGAGAACATATTTGCATGAGAGAACATATTTGCCAATGTTATCTCTGATAAGGGTTTAATCTCCAACATTTACAGGAAACTCATACAGCTTAACAAAATGAAGATAACCAATCCAATCAGAGTATTGGCCAAAGGACCTAAAAAGATACTTTTTGAAAGAGGACATACAGAAGGCCAGGAGACATATGAAAATATGCTTAAAGTCACTAATAATCCTAGAGATGCAAATCAAAACAATAATGATGTACCATCTAACAGCTGTCAGAATGGCTACCATCAATAAATCAACAAAAGAGAAGTGCTGGAGAGGATTTGGAGAAAAAGGAACGCTCTTTCACAGCTGGTAGGATGGAGACTGGTGTAGGCACTGTGGAAAACAGTATGGAGTTTCCTCAAAAAATTAAAAATTGGACTGCCATTTGACCCAGTAATACCATTTCTTGGAATATAGCCCCAAAAAACAGAAACACCAAACAGAAAGGATATATGCACTCCTATATTCATAGCAGCACAATTTACAATAGCTAAGATTTGGAAACAGCCTAAATGTCTATTAGCAGATGAATAGATTAAAAAACTGTGGTACATCTACAAAATGGAATACTGTGCTGCTCTAAAATAGAAGGAATTGTTACCATTTGCAACAGCATGAATGGAACTGGAGAGTATTATGCTAAGTGAAATAAGCCAGTCAGTGAAACATAAATACCATATGATCTCATTTATGGATAATAAAGAACATTAACAACTGTTGAACAAAAATAGAGGCAAAGAAGCATTGAACAGACTGTCAAACTAGAGCGGGAAGGTAGGAGAGGTTTGGAGGGGGGTAAGAGATAAAATGAAGGACTTGTATGCATCCATATAAACACAACCAACAGAAAGAAGACACTGGGGAGTGGTGAGGGCAAGTGCTGGGGGGAGGGGTGGTAGAGAGGCTTGGGGGGCCTCACGGGGGGGGAAGGAGGCATATGTACTACTATTTGTAATACCTTAAACAATAAAACAAACTTGCTTTAAATTAGAATTGTGGGCAGCATACAGCTAAATCATACAGAGATTTTTTGGTCATGTAAAGATTATGGGTTTGGGGAGGAGTTATTGTAGGGTTTTGAGTGGAGGAGTAATATCTGATTTGTGTTTTAAAAAATCTCTTTGGTTGTGTGGAGAATTAACTGGGAAATGAGAACAACTGGAAATAGGAGGATCATTTAGATAGTTGTTGTAATAATCCAGGTGAGCTTTAATGATAGTTTATATCAGAGCTATAACAAGGAGGTAATAAGAAGTTAACCAGTCCTAGCTGGTTTTGCTCAGTGGATAGAGCGTTGGCCTGTGAACTGAAGGGTTCTGGTTCAATTCTCAGTCAGGGCACACACCTGGGTTGCAGGCTCGATCCCCAATGTGGGGTGTGCAGCAGGCAGCTGGTCAGTGATTTTCTCTCATTGATATTTCTTTTTCTTCAATATTAAAAAAATTAGTATTTCCTCAAATAATATTTTAAATTAAACTCAACTAGAATCCCACCACCCAGGAGTAGTCAATTTTAATATATTTCTCTTTTTTTATTGTTTAAAGTATTACATATGTCTCCTTTTTTCTCCTGATTGACTCCCTGCCACTTCTGCCCCCCAGAAAAAGCCCCCACTGCCCCAGTGTCCATGTCATCATTGGTATTTCTATCTCTCTCTTCCTCTCTCTTCCTCTCTGAAATCAATAAAAGTATATTTTTTAAGAAAGAAGTGCACTAATTCTGGACATGTTCTGGAAGTAGAGGCAACAGAATTGTCCAACAATTTGAGTACTAGAGCTTATAAAAGAAAGCTCAAGGATGATTCCAAGGTTGTCAGCCTGAAAAACTATTAATTAATATGTAATTTATAGAAATGAGACAAACCATGGGAAGCGAAGATAATGGGATGGAGATAGAGTACAGAATTTGGTTAGGCCATGTTAAGTTTGAGATGCTCATACAGCATCCAAGTTAGATTTGTGAGTCTAGAGTTCATAGTTGAGAATGGGGCTGGATATATGACTTTGGGAGTCATTGTCATATCATGAGATTTTACAGTCTTAAGAACAAATAGAGGAGTGTGAATAGAGAAAGAAAGAAATGTCAAACTCAGCTAGAGCATGCCAACATTAAGAGAATAATAGGAGGAAGATTCAGCAAAGGTGGTTGAGAGGCGGTAGACAAGAGGGTGGAAGTAAAACCTAAAGAGTGCGGGTTACAGAAGTCAAATGAAGAAAAAGTTTTGAGATAGAAGGAGGGATCAGCTGTATCAAGAGGACTATGCATTATCCACTGAATTTGGGTATGTTGAAACCCCTGGGCTTCAGGGCTGATGACTTTGAAAATTCAATAATTAAGAATTGCAAGACCATTTTTTTACTTCTGGACCTTCTGAGCTTTCCTTTTTTATCTTTCCTTAGATAGCCAATTCATCTCTAATTTCATTTAAATTTTCAATATTATTACAGAACATAAAAGACAACTTGCAACAAATCTCAGGTCGGATTGACATCATTCACAATAAGAAGACAGCAGCATTGCAGAATGCCACAGCTTCAGAAAGGGCAGAGATCCAGGAAGCTCTCTCATGGATGGATTTCCAGTGGGAAAGGATTAACAAAATGTACAGGGACCGCCAAGGGTAGGTGACACTTTTATTTTCCTAAGTGACTATATCTGTTTTCAGGGAACTCTAAAATTCATTTCAATGTTCTCCATGGGGAAAAAAAGAAGTGGGGAGGAAGAAGAGAGAAATATCATTATCACTAGAAAAACGTAAGTGGAGTAAGAATGATGATTAGTTCATACTAATGGGTTGAATTTTAGAAATTATTCCATACTGAAGTTAGCATTATTTTGGAGCATTGTATTATCTGCTAAAATTCTGATAGTGTCAAAACAAGTTTGGTCATTTAATTGAGTTGCTGTAAATAACTGTATAATATAAAGTATATATATATATATATCTTTGGTCAAATTTGTATCCTATATATTAATGTATTTGATACTTAGATTAATATGTTTGAAATATAAACTATCAACAAAAAGTTAATTTATTGTTTCCATTGTGAAGACATTATTTTATGTTTTGAAGCCCCCACCACACTTATTTTTTTTGCTGCCAGGAATCTTTGAGATTGATTTAAAATAACTTCTTAGTGCTTACCTTAATCAAAATACCTAGCTTTTGACAAATCTCAAATTTATAAGTATTCTTAGCTTCACATAACAAGAAGTTAAGAGTGTTGTTTTTCCCTTTCAGGTTTAGGTTAAAAGTAATAAAGTTCTAATGGCTTTAAAACAGTTTGTTTGAAATTTGTAGTTTCAAGACAGTATTCCTTAATATTCTAAGATGAAATAAAATAATTTTCTAAAGTTATAGGGCACCTCTTCAATATCTCACATCTACGAGCTTTTAACCACTCATATTTCTATTTTATTTATTTATTTGTTTGTTAATTTATTTATCCATCCACCCATACTTCTATTTTAGTTCTTTATGTACTACATTAAGCTCCTAAACTGATATTACTAGTAGAAATCATGGTTATCTCCAATGAACATCCCTACTATGTTTCCAATTATCTTTCATCCAGAGTTGTTTTCTTAAGTGTAAGAATTTCAGTATTATAATCTTACAAAGGCCTGGTATATGAAATTCATGTATGGGGGATGTCCCTCAGCTCAGCCTGCACCCTTTCCAATCTGGGACCCCTTGGGGAATGTCCAACTGCCGGTTTAGGACATCCATTCCATAATCTGGAACTGCTGGCTTTTAACCACTCACCTGACTGCCTGCCTGCCTGATTGCTCCTAACTGCTCCCTGCCAGCCTGATTGACACCTAACTGCTCCCCTGCTGACCTGACCACCCCTAACTGCCCTCCCCTGCAGTCCAGTTGGTCGGGGACCTTTAAAGTTCATATGCTTTTTGGTCTATTCTCAGGTAAATTTGTTGAAGTCATTGCTTGTAAGCATAGGCTATAGAATCCAAATTATTTTTGGAATCCTGACTTTCTGCTGTCCAGTTTGCTCCCAACTGTCTTCCCCTGGCATCCATATTGTGGTGGCCATCTTATGGTGGCCATCTTGTGATGATGTGAGGGCGTGAGGGCCATCTAGGCTTTTATTAGTATAGATTTCCCTTAGAATAAGTCCAGACTCATTAATTTGGCATATGAGCCCTCACATGACGGCTGCTCCTGTGGTCAGCTTCACTCTTTATTAGTGCCTGGCCACACTGCTACCTCTCCAAGTTCTGCCCTAGCAATATTATCTTAATTTGAAGATTTCAAATGTTGTGTGACCCTATGTCTTATTTGTTCTTCATGTCTCACTGAGATGCTATTTCCTTCTTAAGATCCTAAAACTATTAGTTGATTATAAAGTCTGGAGACATATATTGTTTAAACATTTAATGTAATATAATATCAATATATTATTTGTGTATTTGCAAATATTGCCAGACTGACTAGCTCGAAAGTCACCTACTTCTAGAAGTTATCACATAGTAATCAGGTGGTGGTGGTTGTTTTTTACTCCTCTGCCTTGTGTATAAGCTCCTTAAAGACAAGAACTATGTTTTATTTTGTGTGATCAGTTTAATACTACAGAGTACAAAGTGAATGTTCAGTATGTCTGGACGCAAGCCTCTCAGAAACACGAGACTGTGTCTCTGTAGATGGTCTAATAGTTTTATTTCAACTTGATGGAAAACAGCTAATTCCAATCAGTCTTAATAAAATGAAAGAAAATCAGCAACCCTGCACATATATTGCCCAAGGAAAATTTATATGCCACCATGGTGCACCTTTTCTCAATATCCCACAGTGAGTCATTATGAGCCTCTATGCACTACTCCAATGAGTTCCATCATCCTCTTTTTGGTTGCTCATTCCACTATTGGGATGTTCTTATCTCTGTTTTCTTCTCTCATATAGTGTTTTCTCTCAGCCATCCAGGCCACCAATATCGTCTCCTAAGAACTCTGGGGAGAAGGGGGGCCTTGGATAGCCATTGTTTACTGTGCTTCTATAAGCACCTAGCACATTGCACTAAAACGGTGATGAAACATTTTGCAGCTTATCCCCTACTTTATTTATGTTCTCTTTGGCCAGTGAACTAGGCGTTCCCTTTTCACGGGGCTATTTGGATATCTCCTTTTAGTTCACCTTCAACCATGGACTTTAAAAGAGGGAGAAGCATTAATTACATTCCACAGATAGGATAAACTGAAATCGCACCCCAAATAGAAGGCTTTTCATATGTCCAGCACAGAATAGATTTTTTCAATCTCATTGGACTCACTTTTTTCATATCCAAAGACTAGAAGAGTATCTTCTGTTTACTCTAATTGGCCTTCTCTAGGAATTGGTCGGGGACCTTTAAAGTTCATATGCTTTTTGATCTGTTCTCAGGTAAATTTGTTGAAGTCATTGCTTGTAAGCATAGGCTGTAGAATCCAATTTATTTTTGAATCCTGGCTTTCTGCTGAATATCTGTGTGCCCTATAATAAGTTCCTTGACTTTTTTGCTTCACAATTCCCTTATCTATAAAATGGGAAAAATGTATTTTCTAAACCATGTTTGTTATAAGGGCTAAATGACACAATGCATATAGAGTACTTGGCAGATTACTTATACATGATAATGCCTCAATTAAGCTTGGTAAGTTTGAAGATGAAAATGATGGTCTTATAGCTCGGATTGTCTTCATATCTATTAATTAATTCTGATATTTTTTTCACATTTTCATGAGAATCACAGAAAGATTAATTAAATTCAATCCCTACTTTGAAGAGCCTCCAGTCCTGGAGAGAAAATGGACAGTCAGTAAAATACAGGTTGATAGATTCCAGCTATGTTAGATGGTGAGAAATATATTCCTGAGGAGTGGAATAGAAACATCTGATTCAGAGTCAGGAATAAAGCAAGGTCTATGAACCACTCAAAGTTCTGATTTACAACTAATAGGTCGTGACTATGGTTAACTTAGGTAGATTTATATAACATATTAGCGGGATATCGGGTAGCTCATAGAATCAGTTGAAAGGCCTGAAAGCCAGGTTAAAAATGAGTAGAACCTATCAAGGATGACTGGGCTAGGCATTCAGAAACACAAGCCATCAAATGAATGTTAATTGTGAACTGCTGCGATGGCCATGATACTCTGGTGCACCCAGAAGTATCATTCCCCTGAATATTATTTGCTACTATCACTGCGAAAAAGTCTCTAAATTATTTGTGTGTGTGTGTGTGACCAACTTCAGAATTAACATTTCTGAAAAAAATCATGAATAAGGCAAGGAATGGATTTTAAAAAATTTTAATGTTGACATAATTGCAGGTGTCTCCTTTTCTTCATCCTTTGCCCACTGCACCAAACCCTGCCTCCTCCTCCCTTGGTCTTCACCAAATTATTGTTTGTGTCCATGGGATATGCATATATGTTCCTTAGCTAATCCCTTTGCCTTCTTTATCTAGTCACCCCCACCAGTCTTTGTCGGCCATGTATTATTTGTTATAACTATTCAACTCTGCTGTTGTAGGGTGAAAGAAACCTTAGATAATATATAATGAATGGTCATGGTTTATTCTAGTAAATCTTTATTTACAAAGACAGGTGGTGGGCCAGATTTTACTATGGGGCATAAGTTACAACTCCATTTAGCAGACAAGTGTAGATCATATAACTTTAGCTTCTAACTGTCAGGGGTCAGGGAAAATAAATAGCTGGAATTTGGGCTCCATTGTCATGGTAGTCAGGGACTTGTCTCCCACCAAGGCCCATAGAATGGTAGATTATTGAATCCTCAGAAAGATTAGAAATTACACATTCATAAATAGACAAATACTCCCTATAGCTTTATGTTGGGTTCTCAACAAAAATCCACTGATTTTTTTAAAATTTTTTATTATTATTGTTGAGAGTATTACAAATGCTGCTCCTTATTTTTCCTCATTGCCCCCTTCCACCCAGCTCCCACACCAGCCCAGGCCTTCACTACATTATTGTCTGTGTCCATGGGCAATACATATTATGCATATAAATTCTTTGGTTAATCTCTGCCTCCCCTCAATCTTCCTTCCCTCTGAGATTCATCACTCTGTTCCATGCTTCCATGCCTCTGGATTTATTTTGTTTGTCAGTTTATTTTGTTCATTAGATTCCATTTACAAGTGAGATCATGTGGTACTTGTCTTTCTCTGTCTTGCTTACTTTGCTTAGCATAATAATCTCCAGGTCATCCCATGCTCCCTTTTTTATAGCTGTATAGTATTCCATTGTGTATGGTGTAAAGGGATGATCTAGTTTCATTTTTTGCATGTATTTGTCCAGTTTTCAAAACACCATTTATTGAGAAACTGTATTGACTCTCTTGTATGTTCTTTCTTCCTTTGTCAAATATTAATAGACCATAAAGATGTGGGTTGATTTCTGGAGTCTCTGTTCTGCTCCATTTATCTATATGCCTGTTCTTATGCCAGTAGCAGGCTGTTTTGATTACAGTGGCTTTGTAGTATACTTTGATATTTGGTATTGTGATTCCTCTAACCTTGTTCTTCTTTCACAAGATTGCTGTGGCTATTCAGGGTCTTCTTTGGTTCCATAAAAATTTTTGGAATATTTGTACTAGATCTGTGAAATGTTTTTGGTACTTCAATAGGAATTGCACTGAATCTATATGTTGCTTTAGGTACTATGGACATTTTAAAGATGTTAATTCTTCCAATCTATAAACACGGTATACGCTTCCACTAACTTGTTTCTTATTCTTAGCCTCTATTTCTTTTTCAATGTCCTATAGTTTTCCCAGTACAGGTCTTTTATTTCCTTGGTTAAGTTTATTCCAAGATATTTTTGTTGTTGTTGTTGTTGGAATGGTAAATGGGATTGTAGTTTTTTGTTTGGTTTTGTTTTTGATTTTTAGTTTATTTTTATGATAGTTCTTTATTGGTGTATAAAAATGCCATCAATTTATATATGTTGATTTTGTATTCTACTACATTGCCAAATTCATTTATTAAATCTAGATAATTTTTGGTTAAGTCTTTAGTTTTCTTATGTACAATAGTATGTCATCTGCAAATAATGGCAATTCTTCCTATTCAATTTGGATAATCATGCAATAAAACCTTGGGACAGAATGTCATTCTGTTTTGCAGTGGTTCTCAGGGAAATTTAAAAGATTACCATTGCTTGGGGCCCAACGCAACTCATTCTTATTTTATTAGTCTGAGGGTGGCAGTGGTTTCTAATCATTGGGAAGTTTGAGAGCCACTAGATGATGCGATACAAACAATCTTAAAAAGTCTACATGCAGTTCAGCCAACTATGCCCTGTATTTTTTTAAGCAATAGCATTTCACAGTCTAAAGAAATCTGGCCTCTGGTCCTAGATTATCTGGACAATTGCCTCAATTTATCACTCCTTTTAGCTAGAACAGCATGATAACTGTTATTTATATCTAAAGATCTAAAGACTGTTATGCTATCATTTCCATGAAAAAGTACTGTTCAGCTTTATTATTAGTATTATTATTTTATTTTTTTGGCTAGGACCTCTGGCCGTTAATTGGGGAAGGCAAAGGGTGAGGGACATGGGGAACAAGGAATAGCAGAGGCCTGAGACAAGTACCAGGCCCTACCCTCTATGCTGGTCATCGTCATAGCAGCAGCATGCACAGCACCCGGCCTCTGGTGGCCTCCATCTTCAGGCTGCCTGCACAGGTGTGGGCCCTATTACACTGTTCACCATAGCAGCAGGTGGAGATTATCTGGTAGGTGACAAGCTCTTCAGGGCAGCCACTCGGAGTGGACAGCATGCAGCCTTTGTTGATGACCAGGGCAAAGATAGGGATCATTCCTTACCTGTGAAGCACTGCTCATCATTGCCAGAGATCATGGGGATGCCAGTGAATTCTGAAAAGTTGGTTAGATCATAAAAAGTAGAGTCCTTGGTGCCTGTCATGACCGGGCACAGAGCCATCACCAGGAGCAGTAGCCAGCTGAGGACCATGATGCCCTGGCAGTGGGCCTCCTAGAACTGCTGAATGACACTCCGCAGGCCCACAAGACTGTTGTCCCTCGCTCTGCCCTCTCAGAGTCAGCACTCAGAGTTCCCTTGGTTCACAAAGTCCCGTTTCCCTCTCAGGAGCTTCTTTGTGACCAAGGATGTCAAGTCCCAGGGTTTCAGCAGCTTCCCTGAGACAGAGACAGCCAGTCGCTACTGCCCAACAAGAATCTTTGTGGAGCAGAATGGGGTGACATCACAGACCCCTCAGGGTTCCACTGTCCACTCTAGAGGTGAGGTCATTGATGGAAGGGGGTGTCACAATCTAAATGGCAGGTTGGCCTGCTGACCTGCCAGGGAGTGAGGCCATTGCCACCCCACGTAAGTAGGAACCTGAGCCATCCTGGCCACTCAGTCATGGGCTCTGCTGGGTGCTGGGTGCTGCTTTTGCCCAATGCCCATGGTGATCCCATTTCTCAGGAGGAGAAATGACACATTCAGAGTCTTAGAGAAGTCTTCATTCCCATTTTCAGTGACATTTTTAATAAGCCAATTTAATGTTAAGCCAAAATACCTTTAGCAAGTAAGAAGGTATTGAAGTTTCATCATATATAATACATGTATGATAGTATGTTAGTCAGCTATCACCATAATATGGTGATACAAATCACCCCAAAACTCAAATTTATTCTCATGCTCATGGACCCTTTAAGTTGCCTGTAGTTTAGCTGGCATAAACTAAAGCAGCTGCTTTAATCTGTGGGTTAGCTGAGCTAGGTCTAAAGATGTGTGTTAAGGTCTGCTACATGTATCTTCATTCTGGGCCTAAGATGAAGGGTCAGTGGCATGCTCTTCTCATGATTGATCACCAGGGTCTGAACCAAGCCTAACCTCCCAAGAGCACTTACAGCTTGTGTTCATGTCAAGTCCTCTCACAGTCTATTGGCCAAATCAAGTCTGACATTCATAGCATGGAGAATTAGTCCCTTTCTACAGTAGAAGGGGGAGAGGAATCTGTATTTGCAAAAAATAATCCCAACTATCATAGACAGTTAATCATTTACTATTAAAGGATTTTTATAGGTGGAAAATACCTTAGTGATTTTGTCCTGCTTCATTATTTTACAGGATAGACTAAGTCATAAAGATGTTAAGTGACTTACCCAAGCACACACCGCATGTCATATTTCTGTTTTACCAAATATTGAGTTCAAATAAGTTTGCACAGTTTGCTCACAATAAGTTAAAAATATGAGAAAATGCATTAGACTCTTGGCATTCATAAGGCCTAGGTTCTGAGACCATCATTAATCAACAAATTCATGAATGCCATAACAGCAAAACTCATCCGTATTAATTTCATAATGTAAAACAGACATTATTCTTTAGGAGAAAGCAAGAAGGAGAATGAAAAGCCAGATTGATTTGCGATTACTCACTATCTAAGAGACATGCTTCCATACATTGTCTTTCAGCATATAGAATCCGAACATGTGTCTCAGCAAAGTTACAAATTATCAAAATAAAAGTTGTTCCTTTCCATGGAAATATAGATACTGAACACAGTAAACATTAAATCCATAAATCCCCATGTATGTGGTAGATATACATATATGAAAGATAAATATTTAACTTTATGGGACATTAATTTTGTTGCTAAATTCTTTTTTTTTAAATCTATTTCTTTGTGAGTTACTCAGTGGAAATAAAGGATACTTACAGGAAACATTAAAATGAAGAAAGAATTAACATAAGATAGCCCTAGTATTAGAAATATGAAGTCTTTCCATCTTTCAACAAATACTTGAGGACCTACCAAGTGTCAAATACTCTATTGTCTTTATTTCTGAGACCGTCTTTACTATCCCTCAAACTATTAATAAATTTCCCCTGTTCAGGAACATTTTTCGGAGCCTAGGAGGATAGCTCTGTTCAAATGAGATAATAAAAGTGAAAGAAGTTTCTAGACGACAAATTGCTGTATAGCCATAAGATGGCATTATTGTGTAACAACAAGGTTCTGGTCTGACATCAAGCAAGTAATTTAAAAAAAATTATATATATATTCCTCCTTGGAACTGCATTAAGTCAGATATTTTGGGATGGGTCATAAGTGGTTAAATTCAAGGTGATTCTGAGCTTCAGAAATGAGGTAAAGGGAACATGAGACCAAAAGGAGTGATTTCTATAGTATTGAATTTCTAGAGGAAAAAAAATTTTTTTTAAATATGGGGAAAGCAGTGTGAAGGAAAATTGTATTACCAATGATATTTTATAGAATGATAAAATAAGAAAACAGTATTGCATAAAGGAAGCCAGACACAAAAGTATACATATCATAAGAATTCATTTATAAAACTCAGAAACAAGCATATTTTGATTTAAAAGTCAGATATATTTATCTTTGTAGGGAGTAGTAATGAACAAGGGCAGGAGCAGTTTGGGGGGTTCTGAGGAATGTTTTATATCTTGATCTGGATATGGGTTGCATTGATATGTCTCCTTAAGAAAGTTTATGGAACTATACATCTGTGACATATACAGTTTTCTGTGTGAATGCTGTACTTGAGTGAACTTTACAGTGAAATTTAAAAGATATTAAATAAAAATAATAAATAACAAATCCCTACTTTTCCAAGGACAGGAAGGACCTAACTCAGAATAAAAAGATGTAACTAAAAATATCATATTACATTGTTCTCTTTTGGACCTTTCACCATGGAGCCCTGAATACTTTATAATTAACTAGTATAGACCCTAAGATAAGTATGTGGGCACCACTGCTCTCAAGGTTTTCTGAATTTACCTCCCTGGTGCTGGGACCAAAGTGCCATATGTCAACAGGTTCCTGCTAATGGGAGAGCTGGAAGCTGCTTTCCTAGGGATTTCTTCTTTGTTTGGTTCCTTTAGTGCCAAGCCTCAGTGTTAATGTACTCAGATTCTTGCTGCCATTTGTACTGGATGAAGGAAAATGAGACAATGAAAGAAATGAAAGGAGTGAAAACAGGAAGAGAAACTAAAGAAATCTGATTTGAAGCGAAAGTGCCTTAATCATCTCTGTATTCAGACTCTAGAGATCAAGCATGTAATTCTGCAAGTTCAATCTTTATGCAACTTTCTCCTAATCGTTTGCAATCTCACTTGTATATTTTCTATGGAAATAGTCAATAAATGTGTTTTTTTTCTTTCATGTCAAGGTAAGGGAAATAACTCTACACTACCCACTGAGGGAAATAATAATACACTAATCCTCATCTCATCACCATACAGTTTTATCCTCCAAAGTGGAAGTTAGAGGGGAACTTTTCCAGAATTATTTGTTCCCAACAGAGACATTTAGCTATAGCAGCATTATCAGCCTCTTCTATTTGTCATAATGTCATATGTAGTTGGGAAGATATAGTATAAGCACACATGGGATCCTGACAATTTAGGAAAGATAGACATTGAAGTCTTAGAATTAGTCTATATTCTATGTAAAGATTTTCATGCAAGATTGGATCTTCACATTTTTTCCTCGTGTGTGTGTGTGTGTGTGTGTGTGTGTGTGTGTGTGTGTGTGTGTGTTTGCCAATATAGCCAATATACATTGAGTGGCCAGATTATTATGACCACCTGACGTTTGTAGGCAAATTAGCCTTACACTCTATCGTATGGAATATGGAAGCCGAAGGTCTGTTCGAATACCATTGCTGTCTGCAGTCACCAAGATAAAACGTCTCCAATTCTCACAGGATCACAAGGATTGGACAGTCAAGCATTGGGGAAAAAAAGCCATGTAGGCTGATTAATCATGTTTCCAGTTGCATCATGCAAATGGCAGAGTGAGAATTTCAGGGAAACAGCATGGAAGCATGCACCCCACATGCATGAGTACAACCCTTCAAGCTGGTGGGGACAATATTTTGGTTTGGGGCATGTTTACTTGGCATGATTTGAGCCCTTTAATTTGTGTGGAACAATGTCTGCATAGCACAACATACCTAAGTATCATTGCTGATCAAGTTCTACCTATCATGTTGATTGTGTATCCCAATGGAGATGGCTTCTTCCAACAAGAAAATGTGCCATGCTATGGTGCTGGTATTGTGCAGTAGTGTTTTCAAGAACACAGGGAAGACTTTACCTTGCTTAGGTGGCCCCCACAATCACCATATCTCAATACAATTGAGCATTTGTGGGACAAAGTTAAAAGGGCCATTAGGCAGCTGGTTCCACAACCATCAAATCTCACAGAACTGGACAGTGCTATTCATCAGGCATGATGTCAGATTCCTCACATCAACTTTCAACATCTTGTGGAGTCAAAGAATCCCTGCAGTATTGAAGGTGAAAGGTTACTCAACAAAGTACTGATGCGGTGGTCATAATAATCTGACCACTCAGTGTATAATTCTACTGTTCACTTTTGAACTTGGTAGAATTAAGAAGTAAGAGGTATGAAAAAAAATCTCCTTAAACATGTAAAGTTTTTTACATCTCATTTTAGAATGATTATACTGACCAGGGAAAAAATCCTCATGAATTTATTCATAGGCACAAAGCAGAGAAAAATGTGTTAAATTGAGAAAGAAGTGAAATTTTCTATTTGTGTTTCACTTTATTGCACTATTGAGACCATATAGGGGGAAAACTTCTATTTCTCAATTATGTTTTTTTTTTAAATTCATTATATATTAAGTTATTGATTTCCTAGAATTCACTTTTAAAACTTAGTTATCTATGTAAAGAATATAATTCATCATTTATTTTCATAGATGTACCAGAAAACATTCTTATACATATATGCACTCATCAGTTAACCTAAATACTGAAAACATTTAAAAGTTTATTGTTAACCTTAAAGTTTTCCCCAGTTAAGTATCTTGTTCTTTATCTGCTCTTGTACCTTCATCTACATTGATTGATCTGACTTATTTTATTGACTTCTGGATATCAGAAACCAGGTCAACTTTGCTTGTTTGTACAATGCTTAGTATAGCTCACATGGTTAATAAATACTATTTCTTGATAATTACAATGATGAAAACTATTACTTCACAACATTGTTGTGCCATGTGTACCAGAAATAATCAACACTTTAAGAAGGGCAAATCTTGTACTAACATGTCATTTTCTCTCATCTCACTTCACCAAATTTAACCTCTACATCATCATCTCTGTCATATGTGCTTCCTCTTGTGTATTTCACTTTACAGCTTACCCCTCCTAAACACTACCTTCTCTTTCATGCTACTCTGTTCAAGTCTTTATATTGTGCCAGAGGTCTGTGTAATCTAAACTAATTCCTACCTATTGTGAATATCTTTCAGTGGCTAGTTGTACTTTGCACAACACTAAAAGAATTATTGTGAGTCAAAAAAAAGGGGCCATTGTTTCTACTAATCAGCCCAAAATAAAGTATCATTTGACTGCTGATGACAATTACACGAAGGTTTTACCACCAGAGGCAGAGCTTGAAACTGCAAAAGATTAGTCCCATATAGTTGGTGTTAGGAGGCATTAAAATGTTAATTTGTTGACTCTCAAACAGCCTCATTAAAACAATTATGAACAAAAATATCCTTATCCCACAATTCTGATGTTTGAAATTATTTAAAACATGAACTGTTTAGTGACCAAGCCATTTGAATTAGACACCTAAACTAGCCCTCCATTTATATTTTCTGCTTTACATATAATTTCTTCCTTAATTCTTAGTTGTTGAGAACAGTAGGTGAAGGAATTGAATGAAGGGGACCTGTTTCATTTCATTAATAAAAGAGTGTTTTGAAATGCATTAAATGTTTATTTCTGCCCATCAGTTTATCATCTGTATGTTCCTATTGCTAGTTCAAAGCACTGAGGAGTTGCACAGTGATTTACTTTTTATGAGAACCATTTCATACGGCATCATTTGCCTTATATCTTCACATTTTCAGATTCTTATAAATCTTTACAGTTCACATAGAGGTTAGCTTAAATTTTGCTTCAGATAAGAAATTGACTAGATATAAAATTCACATAATCTCAGAGTTAACTATAGATCAATACCCTGGATCTTTTTTCAAAGTAATTGAACATTTTTGTTTCCCAGGATAGCTGTTTACACACATTTCCATTCTTTACCATAGATGATACAACCTCTTCCATGTACGGGGTCTGTAGTCTGCTTGTTAGTTATCTACCTAAACTAAGTATTTTCATTATTGCCAAAGGGAAAACACTCTTATAGCGAAACCAATTTTATGCCTATAAGACTAATCTAATTTGGTAAATAATGCCCCTCTTGGTCTTTACTGGTTTTATGTTTCTTGGCTTTGTCATGTCACAAATTCTCTTCTCTAGGAATACATTTTTTTCCCCTCTATACAGAATAGATGAGGTTTGGATAAAAGCAAAAGTGTGATAGTGTAATTTTCCCAGAAACTATCTTTATCAGTTAGAATTTATTTTGGCTGAGTGTAACAGAGGCTCAAGGCTTTCACTAATATAGAAATATATTTCTCTCTCCTTAAAAATCTAGGAGTTTGCAGCCATGCAGTTATGATGGCTCTGGTCATTCCTGCTTTCTAACCATATATCTTTTTACAGTGGGCCCTCATGCACGTGTTGCAAGATGGAGTTCCCACACCCATATTTCAAGGAGAATGGGAGAATGGGCAAGTGATTTGTACTTACTGTATTTTAGGAAAATTTCCTGGGAGCTGCCATATTTTACTTACACTTATATTTCATTAGTGGCCCAGTGCACAAAATTTTTGCACATTAAAAGGGGGACACAGAGTCAAGTCCCCACCTACTCACATGTGCCTCAAAATCACAAGAGACCCAGACCCGGCCCTCCTCCCCCATTGGGCTAGATCCAGACCTGGCCAGTCCCATCTTTGTCAAGCCCTGCTGGGCAGGGGGTGTAGCTTCAGGTGCCCTGGTCCAGTGCCAGGATGGAGGGTGTGGCCTAAGTCCCCCAGCCCAGACTGTGGTGGGGCATGCCTTGAGGTCCTCCATCAAGCCCCACCAGGCAGGAGGACACAGCCTCAGATACCCCAACCCAGCACCGGGAGGGGAGTGCAGGCTCAGGTCCCCTATAAAACCCCACTGGGCAGGGGCACAACCTGAGTTCCCCCAACACAGCACTGGGGGTGCACCTTGAGGTCCCCTATCAAACCCTGCTGGGTGGAAGGCAAATCCTGAGGTCCCCTGTCAAGCCCTGCCAGGTGGGGGACTTGGCCTGAGGTCACCTGTGAAGCCCCAGGGATGTGGGGGAGGACATAGCTTTAGGTCCCTGCTGATTGCTCATTAAAGCTCCTTCAGGGAACTTGGCCTCAGCTGTGGGTGCAGCTATCCTTGTGATGGAGTGATGGTCATGATGGTCAGTAAGCATATTCCTTCTTTTTTTAAAAAAATATATATTTTATTGACTTTTCAGAGAGGAAGGGAGAGGGATAGAAAGTCAGAAACATCGATGAGTGAGAGACATCAATCAGCCACCTCCTGCACACCCCGCACTGGAGATGTGCCCACAAGCAAGGTACATGCCCCCCGACTGGAATCAAACCCGGGACCCTTCAGTCCGCACGCCAATGCTCTATTCACTGAGCCAAACCGGTCTCGGCAGCATATTCCTTCTTTATTGGATAGGATTGGCCAGAAGTAATTCACATGACTACACCTAAAGCTGCAAGAGGGGCTTAGAAATCTTGTACGTATCTATTTCTGAATGTCATGTGCTCTGCCAAAATGTTCACAGTTATGGAAAAAAGGAAGAATGATTATTGGAATAGAACATAGGGGAAAAAAAGCATGTTTTTTATTCAGCCTTAAGAATTATGTACAAAGGATAGCTATGTCTTACATAATTTTATGAACTCTGGCTTCCTGAATTCTGCCAATATAAAATATACATTTTTCATCATTTTCTCAATACCCACTTGTTCTATCTCTCCATGTCCTCAAAACAAATTTTTATTAATCAAATTTTGTCATACTCTTCCCCTTCTTTCCAAAAATCCACTGATTAGTCAGACATGAATGATTAACTTTGTAGTCATAGTGCTCCTAGATTATAGTGCTCCCTACTTACTTACTTTAACTAAAGTTGTGTTGGTAAATTTTAACAGTCGAGATTGTTAACTTTAAGAGTGACCACTGTCAAATAATGATCTAAACCTAAAGATAAAATTATGACAAAGTACTAAAATTACAGGACATTTCCTTTTCTGGACATGTAACATAGGCCTTGTGTAAGATTAAAGAGCTTCTTATTTAGTAACACATACATGCCAGGCAGGCTTTCAGTATTTCACATACATGATTTTACCCTCAGGAGAACCACCTATTACAGAGGAGGAACTTGAGTTGTAGAGAGAACAAATAACATCGCATGTTCACATCGGAAGTATATTCCAGGGCCTTTATGTTGGCCCAAGTTTTGAACTCCTGTCTGCTGTACAGCTTGCCTCTTAGACACTTCACATAAGATTTCCTATATTCAAGGGATTATGTTCCCTCTTCCAGATACTGTTCTTCAGGAGCAGAAACAGAGAAACATATAAAACATTTAAAACATGTTGTAACTTCAACTACCATTGAATTTTAAATATATGCTTAAAATTTACAAGATAGTATCTTCCTGTTCAGTATCTGAAGAGGAAATAGACTGATTCTATAAGATGCTTGGCAAATCCAACTGCTAAAGGATCTTCTCAAGTGCTTGAGGAGCCGTGACTTAATTTTTGTCATTTGAAGTCCTACTCATGATTCAGAACCAGGTGCAAATATTAGCATTTGAATCCTTCACTGGTCTCAATCAATGATTCCATTCTCTAGGTTCCTAGAACTCTGTTTTGTACTTCTCTTACAAGTGCTTATCATGAATTTATGTGTCGTACATAGAGCTGTGTACTACTCTGTACCATTCAGTAGAATTTTTGTTCTTATAAGGCAGAAACTGCACCATTGACCTTCTTCACCCCTAAACCAAACAATATAATCCAATGGTAACTGCTAACTAGATATTATTTTTTTTTCATTGATGAGTACTTAAATGTAAATAGTAAACTGCTCACTTAAAATTTGTGGTATTTTGGGATAAATAAGGTTATTGTGTCTTTGGTTAACAAGAATTTCATTTCCTTTATGGTTTATTCAGCAAAATATTTATGGAGGGTAAATTGCTTCATATTTACTTATACTTCTCTGTGATAAGGCTTAATTATGACTTCAAAGTATGGTTATAGCAATATGTGAATAATCTGAGATCTTGATATGTTCTAATTATGGTATTTAAGAGAAATAACAGTCTCTCATAAAAAAAAATTATACACATTATCCATTAAAGTCAACATAACTTTCAGGTGTAAGTCAATAAACTTTTTGTTTATTTGCTTATATACTTGCTTGTTTTAACTTTACTAGTCTAGCTGAGGGTAAATCATTGCCATTTTTAAAGTTTTAATACTTTAAAATATCCATTTATTCTGTGAGAATTGCAAATTCTGGCCTGTGAGGCAATTGTCCCAATAATTATTTTCTTACTAGTTTTAGTTTTTACATGGACAGTCTCAAATTTCTCTTGAAAACCTGTTCCCCAAAGCATAACTGCCCATTACAAGCTAAAGATTTCTGCTTGAAACAACATGTTTTAAAATATTCTATGTGGTCTATTAACATGGCTAGACACTTAGAAAAATAAATATTTTAGATGAACTTCTTAGAAATTATTAATATTTGGATAATTTACACATTTGAAGAACATTAGACTTTTTTTCACAAAAGGTGAATTTTGTCTAGTTTCTCTTCAGATGTTTTTTTATTTCATTTAACTTTCTCTAATAGTTAAAGTTATAGCCTAGCTTTTAAACTAAGGCTTGACATTCTGTGTTCTTCGCTTTGAAAGAATTCTGAGGTATTCAGAGATATAATTCTATAATCTTTATGGGTACCTTCCATAAAGAGGTAGCATCATAGATGTCAACTCTCATATTTGTTTTATTCCTTTTTCATTATCTGCCAGTACGTAGCAGTGACTCAAGGTTGCTTTCCTTCGAGCCCCATTCAGTCTTGCATTCTTGGTCAGCTCCTACCACAATAATTCTGCACAACAAGCACAGTCAAAAATAACAATAATTTATTATTCTCATGCTGGCAGGGCTACTCTGCATCAACTCTACTTCAGCCTGATGAATGGTAGGTTGAATGAATAGGTCTGATCCATATGTTTCATTTTGTGGCTCAGGCTTGAAGCAAATCACATGGCAAGCTCAAAGTCCAGGAGCAGAGGAATATACTCTGATCACCATGAAGCCATGTCAAGAGTGAGGATATGGCCCAGCCGACATGGCTCAGTGGTTGAGCATAGACCTATGAAGCAGGAGGTCATGGTTCCATTACCCATCAGGGCACATGTCAGGGTTGCAGGATTGATCCCCAGTATGGGGCATGCAGAAGGCAGTCGATCATTGAGAGAGAGAGAGAAAGAGAGAGAGAGAATGTAATACTAGTACAGAATAGAATTGGGAATAACAATTGAAAATACTATGCTATCCTAGTAGAATATTGCAGCATCAATTAATATTTTTGATAAAACACATGTAACTTTCTCAGGCAGCCCAACATACAACATATTGATTCCACTTAGAAATGTATCTTGAAGCCATTTTCCATATGTTTATCACAAATCCAATGTTTTTGGGAGTAAAAAAGATAATCTCAGGAATATTATCAAGCAGAAATTTAAAGACCCCTCGCAAAAAAAATAGAATATGGAATCAAACTTGACATCACAGTTTTATTTACAAAGTTGTGAGTTTGTTTATGTTTTGGCATACTTGGAGGTTGGGTTTTTGAATAGCATCCTGACTTTGCTTACCCAGCTGTCTACTGATTGAAACTACCATAAGCTGACTATCATAGCTCAGAGTATATCCTTGAAGGCCATCTGGTTTATGTCTCTTGGCAAAATTTGTTTAAAAACAAGCAGCTGCATGACAAAGTATGAAGGAGTCTCTGTCTAGCTGTAGTAAATAAGTAGTTTCCAATGTACAGAATAAAGCATTTTCTAATCGAAGCCAACATTTCTAAAAGGGAAATATTCTTTTCTCATAAATAAAAGAAAAATACACAAAAATGCAATGGTGAGGAGGGACTCCATCAAATTAATACTGTGAGGAAAAGTAAGCAAAATAAAAGCTGATTTATGATTCAAATAAACCCCCTGTTAATAACTAAGTTGTGTATGCTTTTATATAGAATCCAATGCTTGGCAAATATTGTTTTTGTAATAGCTTACATTGGAATTATATTTATTACTTTAAAACATGTTTTTATTGATTATTTAGAGAGAGGGGAAGGAAGAGGGATAGAGAGATTGAAACATCAATGAGAGAGAAACATCAATCGGATGCCTCCTGCATGCACCTACTGCTGACCAAGCCTGAAATCCGAGGCATATGTCCTGACCAGAATCAAACCTTGAACTCCTGGATCATGGGTCAACCCTCATCCACTGAGAAACATCAGCTGGGCAGAATTAATTTTCTTAAAGACCTGCCATTTGAATATAAATATAATTTCGAATTTAATTCATTGAAAACACTTGCTCTTTTCTCTCCTACTAGGTTTTTTTTTGGATCCTAGGTTGTAGGCACATGCCCAGTAGGGGGCGTGCAGGAGGCAGCTGATCAATGTTTCTCTCTCATCTATGTTTCTAATTCTCTATCCCTCTTCCTTCCTCTCTGTAAAAAAAAATCAATAAAATATATTTAAAAAAAAAAGAAGAATTCATTGTGGTTTCAATAAAATGCGTGAGGTTAATAGTGTCTTAGTTTGGGTTCCTCCAAAAGTCAATCCTGAGACAAGGGTTTGAGTTCAGGTCTTTTATTCGGGAGGTGATTCCAGGAAGCTGTGGTAGAATAGTGCAGTGGTAATAAAGGGAAGAGAAAGTAGCCTATAAAGGGTATTATCAAACCAGCCGCTGCTGTGGGTGGCTGGGGCTAAATTCTATGGTGAAAATATGGAAACCATACTTTAGGCAAGAGTCAAGAGAGTTGTGATGTTTATCCTCCAACTTGTATAAGTCATTTTTTAGGACTGCTCGACATTATTAGCTCTTTTTGCAAACACTTCCAGCCTGTCCTGCATCTGGCTGTAGTGCCTTCTCTGCTTCAAAGAAAGTCCTCATAATAAAACAGGTACTAAATGGCAATTGGACATAAGCCAGGGCACACTGAAGTGTCAGGAGCCAGAAGAATGGGTAGCCCTCCAACAGGCTATGCTATAATATGGTGGAGGAGGCATTATTTTCCTAATAATGGTGATTTCACTTCCTTCCCCAGATGTTTACTCTCCTGCTCATTTGTACAACTTTTCTGATTACTACAGTTATAAGGATCCTGCCTTATCCTAAGCATTCACATAATAATGATTGTGTGACTCATTTTTTGTCATTCTTCTTCATTGACTTGTTTGTTTACTCACTGATGTTTACCTTTGTTATTCGTATGTACTTAACTGTGTGTAGGTCTTGGACTTATTGAATCTTGCTTTATACTTTGAAGAGACTGAGAGAGTTTTTTTTTTAAGTGGGATTCACACTAGTGACACAATTAGAGCTAGAAATTAAAGGTTATAGTATACACAGTCATGCTACATCAAATTTTGAATGACATGAAAGACTTGAATTTGTGCTATTTATAACTAATTTTTTGAGAGATTTGTTGAAGTCTTTCTTTAAGAAAAGTGTGTGTGTTCCAAGTTTATTTCAAGTCTGCAAATTAGCCAATAGTATAGTTTCTAGCATCAAAATATGGTAACTTTCTTATGGTCACAGAATCCCTGAAAGTCCCTATTAATTGTTTAGATCAGCAAACTACATGCATGATACTGGTTAGACTCTCATTATTCATGCTAACATTTTCAAAGTTAAAGTCCTGGAAGATGAAAAATGCAATTCTTTTGGATATCTTTCTCTACAGGTGCCAATAATAAATTAGTTCTCACTATAGATAAAGACACATTTTACTCAGAAGTTAATTTTACCTCATGATCAGAATTCTTTGCCACATGAAAGTCATTTGACTTATGAGTAGAAACATGAAGAATAATAAGAATTATTAAAGATCTGGAAAACTTGACTAGATGACAGTAAAAGCAGGAGCAAGGCTTTTGAAATGCAGAAAGAAGGTAGTTTAAGGGAGACATGAACAAGGCTTAAAGTATTTTAAGATTGGAAACACAGGAGAAGGAGATAAGTGAAGCTAAGTGAAAATCCTTTATTTTACGGAAAGAGGATTGGAAATTATGTGTAAGTCATTTTGTTTTGTATGTTTCTTAATAAGGAAATTACCTGTGGCAAGTGTGGGCAGTCAAGAAAGCTATACTTTTATAACTGTGGTATTTCAAAGACTACAAAAGAAATTATATTGTAGATTGGGTTTAAAAGCCCTGGAATTACTTCCAGTCCTATTTTCTCAGGATTCTGTTTATAATAAGAAAATAGATCACAGCATAGCATTTAGGTTTTTACTAGCCTCAGGTATACTGCCTCATGTCCCTTCAGGTTTGGTGACTTATAAAAACCATGAAATGTATAACCAATTACTATTATACAATGTAATAAGTATTATCCAACCTCTAATTGAACAGAACAATGTGTCTTCTTAAATTTACAAGCATAAATATAAATGAAAGGCACTAAGAAATATATGTTGTCTGAAAATTGCCCTTATCAGTCTCGTCAATGGCCATAAAATCAGATTCCTTATCTGTATAATATTTTAATATTTCTGCTTTTGCTTTAAAATACCTCAGTCATAAGTGATATCTTTTGTTAATGTTTTTTCTAAAAATGTTTTATAGGGAATAACTATGAATATTAGAAAATATAAACATGGAATGTTTTCTGTGAAATAACTCTCTAAATGATTTTATGGGACCATTTCTGCCTATGATATCTAAATTTTTATTTCAAAGACTGAAAATGTACAGAACTTATAGTACTTATCTCACAGATGTTCTATTATTAATAAGAATGATAGTTGAAGGCAAAATAACAGTACAATTTAGCTTCAGTAAGTAAACTCAAAAGGTAAAATGTGCCACCTTTCCACCTTTTTTACATACATGGGTTTATTTCCTACATTATAGAAACTTATAGGCACTTAATTTTAATTCATTTTTCATTATGCAGTAGTCTCTTGGACTGTATAAAGATATTTTAGATGTGAACTTCATTTACATTTCTTTCTCTGGATGCCAAATGTAGTTTTAAATCCACCAGTCATTGGATCTGATCAATCGGCTACCTCCTTCACACCCCACACTGGGGATCAAGCCTGAAACCCAGGCATGTACCCTGACCAGGAATTGAACCAGGACCTCCTGGTTCATAGATTGATGCTCAACCACTGAGCCACACTGGCCGGGCCATTAAATTATTTTTTAAATCAATATCTGAAAAATAGATGAGAGTAGGTAGAAGAAGGAATAATAGTTTCGGTCAATGGGCCTTGTTTTCTTGTGTTTCTCATTAAATGGAAGATATCTGTTAATACTCAACATCCTGGATGAACTTCATGTAGGAGAAATGTTTCTCACCTTTCATTTGATTCCCAGAACTGACATGTGTTTCAATTAGCAAGATAGTACAAATCAATGGGTATTGTCATGGAAAATGTTCTCTTCATCCCAAGAAAAGAATCCTCATGGAAATGTCAATTAGTGAAGTGACCCCCACAAAAAAAAGAAAAGTTAACATCTTGTTCATTCCGTATATGTTAATGGTGTCAACTTAACATATTCTCAGAGTCCTAATTTTGCCAACTCCCTGACAGTAACAGTAGTAAAATTCAATTTCTATTGGCATGTGTTCACTTTGACATGGTGGGTGGATCTAGTAAGACTGATAACAAAAAGTTGTGCCTTCCTATACTAACATTTAATGTTGGTTGTTCTTCCAATGCATGACAGTGTCCCTAATAGCTGACATTCTGCAGAAGATTCTCTGTTATCACATGCCAAGTGTTTACCATATCTCTTTCTTGAGTTTCCTTTAAAGAATTATATCCTGAATTCTGTTCCAGAAATCTAGAAACAAGGTGAATAAGCAATGAACAAAACATTGTTGTTGTGTTATATAGTGAACCGTTATAAATATTGATAGAATATGCTGATACGAGGGGCCCAGTGCATAGAATAGAATTCATGCATGGGGGGAGGGTGGTGTCCCTCCACTGACCTGCACCCTCTCCAAGCTCTTTGGGGGAATGTCTGACTGCTGGTTTAGGCCTGATCCCACAGGGCAATCAGACATCCCTCTCACAATCTGGAACTGCTGGCTTCTAATGGCTCACCTGCCTGCCTGCCTGATTGTCCCTAACCACTATGCATGCCAGTCTGCTTGCCCCCAACTGCCTCCCCACTGGCCTGATCTCCCTTAAATGCCACTACCTTGGCCCTGCCACTGCAGCTTTGTCTGGGCAGCGGCCATGGAGCTGGCTGGGGCAACCAAGGAAGCCAAGCCTCCACCTCCTGCTCGCTCTCCTTCCACCCACTCTGGACAGCTCTATGACTCCAGCTGGTGCCTCCATCTTTGTCATGTTAATTTGCATATCCCCTCCTTATGGGTTGTGGGTGCCACCATCTTTATTGTGAAGTGACAGTTAATTTGTATATTACTCTTTTATTAGATAGGATTTATAGGATATCTTCATTATGTACTGCTGGTTTTGGCACCTTAAATTTTGGACATAATAGGTTGTGATCTTAAATTGGATTCCCCAAGACAGACTGAGACAGAAATTTGCATGTAGAAGTTTTACTGGCGAGTGCTCTTAATAACAACACCTGGTAGGGAATATAGGGAGCAGGACTGGGCCGAAGAGGAGTTGAAATTGTGTTGCAGTTACGCGAGAAATCTCATGTAGACCTATGTGGTGTTGGGATGGCCATTTAGAGGATTGATTGAGGTGTGGGGGCTAGACCTTTGTAACCTTAAATCTATCAGTCATTGGATATGGTTGTCCCAAGTACTCCCTTCTAGACACTCTAATTTTAGGCAAGGAATCTCCTGGCTTGTGAGGGAAATTTGTGAGAATGAATGCTTCAGTTGTAATTGGTCATTTGGGGTGGCATACCACAGCATCCACTATAATAGGCATTTATCCTTATAGTGAAAGCATATATTGTTTTTAAGAAAGTAATTGATATCTAATAATACCTTTAGGGTGGGATTAGAGCTGCTATCATTTCTAATAGTTTTACTGAAATATAACTAACATACAATAAACCTCACATTTTATTACATTTTGTTAACTTTTGGCATATGTATGTACAAGTGAAACCATTACCACATACAATAAATGAATATAACCATCAGTCTCACAAGCTTCCTCTTGGCAGTCCCTTTGTCCTACCCCACCCGAACCCCAGACAACCTGAAATTGGTCAATCTGTTAAATGCTTACATGTCTCTGGTTTTATTTTATTCACTAGTTTATTTTGTTCATTAGATTCCACATATGAGTGAAGTCATGTGATACTTACCTTACTCTGATAGGCTTACTTCAGGTATCATAATACTCTCCAGATCAATCCATGCTGTTGTAAATAGTAACAGTTCTTTATCACAGCTGTGTAGTATTCCATTGTGTAAATGTACCACAGCTTCATATCCATTCATCTGCTGATGGGCACTTGGGCTGTTTCCAAATCTTAGCTATGGTGAATTGCTCTTCTATGAACATAGGGAGAATATATTCAACAATGATATGGGAGAATTTATTTGCCAATGATATATCTGATAAAGGAACTCATATTTTAAAATATTTAGGGAACTCATACAACTTAACAAAAGGAAGACAAGCAATTCAAGTAAAATATGGGCAAAGGACCTAAATAGATACTTCTCCAAATGTCCAAGAAGTATATAAAAAATGCTCAAAGTCACTAATTATTAGAGAAATTCAAATGAAAAGGGTAATGAGTTATCACCTCACACCAATTAGAATGGCTACTATCATAAAATCAACAAATGACAAGTGTTGGCAAGGATGTGGAGAAAAGGGAACCCTGGTACACTGCTGGTGGGAATACAGACTAGTACAACCACTATGGATAGCAGTATGGAGTTTTCTCAAAAATTGAAAATTGAGCTACCATTTAACTCAGTGATCCCTCTTCTAGAACTATATCCTAAGAACCCAGAAGCACCAATAGGATAGCATATATGCAGCCCTCTGTATATAGAAGCACAATTTATAATATATAAGAGTTTGAAACAACTCAAGTGCCCATTAGTATATGAGTTTATAAAAAAGCTGTGGTCCATTTACAGTGTGGAATACTAAACAGCACTAAAAAGGGATATCTTACCCTTTGAGACAGTTTGGAGGAACCTGGGGAGTATTATGCTAAGCAAAATAAGCCAGTCAGGAAAGATAAGTATCACTTGATCTCACTCATATGTGGAATCTAAAGTATAAAATAAACTGATGAAATAAATAGATCCAGAAACTAGCACAAACTGTTGAATCTCAGAGTGCAGGTAGGGTAGATGGATGAGAAGAGATCAACCAAAGAACTTGTATGAATATATGCATAATATATGGACATATACAATAGTGCAGTGAAGGCCTTGTGCAATGAGTAGAGCCAGGGGGAGCAGGGATATTTGTCATACTTTCAACCATAAATATTAAAAAATATTATTTAAGTTTGAAATTGAGTTGTACTCCCTCACTATTGTCCTATAGGGATACATAGATTTAAAGATTTATAGATATACTAGAGGCTCAGTGCATGAAATTCATGCATGGGAGGGTCTCCTCAGCCCAGCCTGCACCCTTTCCAATCTGACACCACTTCGGGGATGTCCTCAGGATCAGACCTAAACTGGAAGTTGGACAACCTTCTTACAATTCTGGACTGCTGGCTCCTAATCACTCACCTGCCAGCCTGTCTGGTCAAATTGTTCCACCCCTGCAGGCCTGGTCACCCCTCATTGCCTCCCCTGCCAGCCTGGTTGCCCCCAAACAACCCCCACTGACCTAGTTGCCCTCACTGACCCCTGCCAGCCTAATTGCCCCCAAGTACCCCCAGCCTGGCACCCCTAACTTCCCCGCCTGCCAGTCTGGTGGCCCCCAGTTTCCCCCTGCCAGCCTGGTTGCCCACAACTGCTCTCCCTCTCCCACCAGCCTAGTTTCCCCTCACTGCCCCCCCTGCCAGCCTAATTGCCCCCAACTTCTCCGCATGCTAGCCTGGTTGCCCACAACTGCTCCCCCACCAGCCTAGTTGCCCCTAATTGCCCTCCTGCCAGCCTCGTTGCCCCATGCAGCCTGCTTGTTCAGTTGTTTGCTCATCCCTCATTACCTCCCCTGCCTGCCTGGTCATAGGCAGCCATCTTGTGATGGTGTTACAGTCAATTTGCATATTACACATTTATATATAGGATATATTTATAGATTTTTGTTTTGAGTTGTTAGTGCTATGAAGTATAAGGTAAAGAATTACAAACTTGTGTATTTAATGAAATCATCCTACTTTTACCAAATCAGTAGGATCAGTACTCTATATCTTATAAGACCCTTGGTGAAAACATTTATTTTATTTTCTTCTCCCCACCCCTTCAATTTTAATTCCACATTTCAGCACGTACTGTATTCTATAGAACACTACAGAATCTTCCTTTATAACTCCTTCCATGTCCTCACTCTGTTTTCATTTTCTTGACATAAACCTCAAGTCCATAGATTCCTTGTAAAGGATTTATCTCCACTCAAACCTCTGTCTTTCTTGACAAGTTAGTCTCTCTAAAGCAGCACTTCCAATTTTACATTTCCCAGCACAGAAACCTCCAATTGATCTCTATTGATAGTGTTGGTTCAAATTAGTAGCCCCTGGAGACTAGAAAGCTGGTGAGTATGCTTTACTTGGTTGTTTTCTGTGCCTGCAGGGAGCTTTGAGGGGCAATGAAACAGAACAGGGGTTGGATTGGTCATCACAATCAGTTTAGCACTTATTGTCTTATACCTTGTACAGCTTTACAATTTTATGTCTCCTGTATGTCCCCTGAAGGCATTTGATTTGTATAACCCCTTAGCCCAGAGGCTAACATCTAAAATTCATAGCCTAGCATTCACAACTATAACATTGATTCTCTGACTTTCAATTCCATGTAACTATAGTAAATGACTTATTTTATCTAAAATACCTTTAGTCTGCAGTGCTTTGGAATATAATTCCATATTCATATATAATTTCACATACAAATACTCTCCATGTATACACATTTAGTTTTGGCTATTAGAACCAGATATCATTTTATTTAAGTGAAATGAAACGTATTTGGGATATATTAGATGGTGCACAGGAATGAAAGAAAGAGGGTAACCATGGCCCAAGAAGGAAAACATTGAGAACTCAGAGCTCAAGAAAATTTTGATGGTATTGCCATCAAAATGGCTTAGTTCTAAACCTCCTGCCCCTGTTTCTTTTAACTCCAGATTCAAATTCCCAAATCCAGTTGACCTGATGGGGTCATTTCCAACCCCTTAATAAACTTTGCAGAGCACTATGGTTAAAAGCACCCCCCCACACACACCTTTGAGAGGCAATGAAACAGAACACGGTTTGGACTGGTCATTACAATCAGACCAAGGTCAAGTGTAATGAGGGAAAATTAATTATGTCAACAGAAAAGCAGAATACCACTAACCAAAAAATTGAGATGGTTAGAACAATTAATTATAGCACACACACACACACACACACACACACACACACACACACACACACCAAAAAAAAAACACACAAAAAAACAAAAACAAAAAAACCCTTAAGCCTTAGTGACTTAAATGCTTATTTTTGCTCATATGAAGTTGATGTAAAGCAGGCCACCTTTTCCATACAATGACACAGGGAAAAAGTGTACTTCTATCTCTGGTTCTGACATTTTACCATGTCAACTTGAGGGACATTGCCAAAAGGGAATTGAAGAATGGCCAGTGACTATGAAGTTCCTTAGATCAGAAGTAATGGATCACCCTCCCCACATTCATGTTTCTCAGGATTCAATCATATTGGTGTCAGTGCAGCTTAGAGGTACTGTGGGAAACAGGGGAATAGTGAAAATGTGGTGAAGACTAATTTTCTCCAAGAGAGAAAGGATATTGGACATTAAAAAAAAATGAAAGAAACTATTAAATGATCTTTGAATATTCTGCTACATTAAGGCTTTCTTGATCAACCTATCAGGAGATGACCTCCAACTCCTCTATTAATTTGGAACATTACATTCCAGTTATTTATTTATACAGGCTCCTGAATAATTTGTAGCTCTTCCTCATTATACAAATTATAATAAACACTTATGAGTGTTTGATGAGGCAATGATCAAGAGTATACATTTATTTTTGTCTCCCCACAGCATCCAAAGCATCATAGAGTTTCAATATATAACAGTCTTTGAGGCCAGAGTAGTAATATTTTCTTTTAATACTGTCTCCAACACAAAGTGATGACAGATGTTCAGTAAAAATATTTTGATTAGTTTTTCAGGCAGATAGCATTTTTTTTTTTACATTTCATGTTACTCTGTTATATTTACATTATCCATCACGAATATAAATTTAACATGATAATATAAAATCTTATTAAATTTATTTTAAAGTAAGTAAAATTTAACAATCTTGTATTTATTTATGTTTCAAAAAGGAGTTATTATATATTGAAGATTTTACATGTGTCATTTACTTTATTTAATCTTCACAAAACTTTATAACATATGTTAGTTACAGCTGTCCGAGGTAAAATGCAGTTTCATTTTAACTGTTCAATCTTGTATATAGTTTGGTAATATTTTATAATATTTATTAATAATACACAGTCACAGAAAACTTACAACATTGCAATAAATTATACAAAATGTGGTATTCACATTGGAATGCATTCTATGTAAGGAATTTTCAATTTAAAAAGTTAGCATGGGTATATGTTGAATTTTAAAAATATATCCTCAAAATAATATTTCATACTCTGAAAATATCAGTCATTATATATTATGGCTGGGTAGAATTTGTACAGTTACAATTTTAATGAATTGTTTCTTAGAATCTTTCAGGGGCCCCGAAATTGAATTTTCCTATTAAGTAGTAGATATTTTAAAGCCAAGCAGAAGCTACATTGGTAAAGCAAACAAGATTTACTATGTTATCTTAAGTGTATCCTAAATCCTCTTTAATTGTAGATTAGATATATATGCTTTTAGTGTCCAGTCACTTCTGTCTATAATAATGTCAAATGAACTTATTTCTATCTAACATGATATCATGTGAGTATACAATTTGTTTTACAGTGAAATAATTCTACTGAATTATTTTGGCTATTTGGTACCTGAGACCTATTTTTGAATCATTTACTTTTCTATTTTTATAAGTTGTGCTCTTTTGTGATCTTATCTATGGATACGTTAAAAACAGTTCAAAGAGCCCATCCAACCTGGAATAGTGGCTGAGCATCGACCTGTGAACCAGGAGGTCACAGTTCAATTCCTGGTCAGGGCACATACCTTGGTTGTGGGGTCAATCTCCAGTGAAGGGCATGTAGGAGACAGCCAATCAATAATTTTCTTATCATTGATATTTCTTTTATTTCCTTTATTTATTAAGGTATTACAAATGTGTCCTTATTCCCCAGGCCCTCCAATCCTGTCCTCACCATCATCCCCTGTTGTCTGTGTCCATTGGTTATGTTTATATGCAGGAAGGCATACAAGTCCTTTGGTTGATCTTTTTCTCTTACCTCCACCCTCCCCTTCCTATCCTCTGAGGTTTGAGCATCTAATCAATGCTTCTCTCTCTCTGGATCTGTTCTTGTTCATTGGTTCATGTTGTTCATTTTAATCCACAGATGAGTGAGATCATGTGATATTTATCTTTCTCTGACTGACTTATTTAACTTAGCATAATGCTCTCCAGCTCCATTCATGCTATTGCTTAGCTACTAAATAAATGAGATCCATGGTAGGATTTCCTTCCTTTTTAAAGAAGCATAGTATTCCATTGTGTAGATATAGCACTATTTTCTAATCCAGTAATCTGCTAATGGGCACTTCGGCTGATTCCAAATCTTAGCTGTTGTAAATTTTGCTGCTATGAACATCAGGGTGCATATATCCTTTCTGATTGGTGTTTCTAGTCTCTTGGGATATATTCTTAGAAGTGGGATCACTGGGTCAAATGGGAGTCCTATTTTTAGTGTTTTGAGAAAACTCCATACTGTCTGTCCTCCACAGTGATTGTACCAGTCTGCATTCCCATCATTGATATTTCTATCTCTCCCTTTTCCTTTCTCTCAGAAGACAATAAAAATATATATTTTTTAAAAAGACAGTGCTAAGGGAAATTTTACCATGTTTGTTATCATTCCAAAGTTTGTTTTTAGTCATACATAGCACATGAATCTCATTTATTTAGTAGCTAAGAATTTGGAGGCCACATTAGTTAACAATTATACATCTCATCATCTCCCAGACTCATGTACTTTCACTTGAAGCAGTATTCCTACCATCATCCTATATTATAAAAGGCTAATATGCAAATTATCCCCTTGGGAGTTTGACCAATGGGGAGTTTGACTACTCACTATAACATGCACTAACCACCAGGGAGCAGCACAAAATGAAGGAAGACCCCAGCCAGCAGCCAGGGGAAGGAAGGTCTCAATAGGCTGTGATAGCTGGCCAGCCCTAGGGACTCTCCTGTTCACAAATTTTGTGCACTGGGCCCCTAGTCCTATCTAATAAAAGAGTAATATGCAGATTGACCATCATTCCAACACACAAGATGGCTGCCCCCATGTGGACACAAGATGGCTACCACAAGATGGCCGGCAGGGGAAGGCAGTTGGGAGAGACCAGGACTGCAAGAGAGGGAATTTGAGGGTGATCAAGCCTGCAAGGGAGGACAGTTAGGGGTGATTAAGCCTGCAGAGGAGGAAAGTTGGGGGCAACTGGGCCTGCAGGGAAAGGCAGTTGGGGGGACCTAGGCCTGCAGGGGAGAGCAGTTGGGGATGATGAGGCCTCCAGGGGAGGGCAGTTGGGGGAGACCCAGGCCTGCAGGCAAGAGCAGTTGGGGGGGACCAGGCCTGCAAGGGAGGGCAGTTAGGGGTAACTAGGCCTGCAGGAGAGAGCAGCTAGGGATCACCAGGCTGGTAGGGGAGGGCATTTAGGGGCAATTGGGCTGACAGAGGAGCAGTTAGACAGCAATCAGGCTGGTAGGGGAGTGGTTAGGAGTGATCAGGCTGGCAGGCAGAAGTAGTTAGGGGCAATCAGGAAGGCAGGCAGGCGAGAAGTTGGGAACCAGCAGTCCTGGATTGTGAGAGGGATATTCCAGATTGGAGAGGGTGCAGGCTGGGCTGACAGACACACACATCTGTGCACAAAATTCGTCTTCAATAAAAGAAGAAAAAATTAATGCATTCACATGGAAAACATATACCTGAATTCTTTAATATATAAAGTAGTCATAGCCTATGTAATAAAAGGCTAATATGAAAATTGTTCTCATGGGCAGGTTTTTGACCAACGAGGGGTTAGACATGTGCTGACCACCAGGAGATGGTGGTGGCTGGCAGCTAGGGGAAGGAAGGCCACAGCTAATGGCAAGCAACTCCTAGGGGCCCTACGCTTGCATGAATTTCGTGAACTGGGCCCCTAGTGAGTTTATAATTCTCTGAAGAAAAGGTAAGATTTATCTTGAACAGTTGAGTCTGGATATTAATATTGGATTAACCTCATTGATATTGTGACTTCCGTGTGGCATTCTGCTCATAATTTCTCATCTGTAGGCTGAAAATGACATTATTCTCTTTCTGTCTCCTTATTGTGAAGATCTTTTATCTATTTAAAGATATATATTCTCTGTGGAGAATTGGTACCACAATTTCTTGTAGCACAAATCAACACTTTTTTTATATATATAAAGAGCCAGATTATAAATATTTTAGGTATTGTGGATAATATTGTCTTTGTTGCAACTATTCAACTCTGCCATTTGTGTACAAAAACTACCATAGACTATGCATAAATTAACCAATGTGATAGTATTCTAATAAAATGTTGTTTTAAAAACTAGCCCAGTTTCTGACACAATTAAACATAGAATTACTATATGATCCATTAATCTCACTTCAGTGTATATACCCAAAATAATTGAAAACAAGAACTCCAAGAGATATTTACATATCCGTGTTTATAGCAGCATCATTTACAATAAGCAAAAGGTGGAAATAAGACAAGTATCCATTGATAAATGAATACATAAACAAAGTGTTATATATCCATACAATGTAATAGTATTTAGTTTTAAAAAAGGAATGACATTTTGACACATTCTATAATATGGATGAAGCTTGAAGTGAAATAAGTCAAAAAGAAGAGAAAATATATGTATGACCCCACTTACATGAGGTACCTAGAGTAGTCAAATTCATCAAGAAAGTAGAATGGTAGTTGCTAAGGTGTAGGGTTAGGGTGGAATGGGGAATTATTCAATACGTATAGAGTTTCAGTTTGGGAAGACAAAAGTTCTGGAAATGGATAGTGCTGACAGTTGTACAACAATGTGAATGCACTTAGTGCTACTGAATTTTACACTTAAAAATGATAAATTTTATGTATTGTGTATTTTACCACAATGAAACAAGCCCATGGGCCTAAATTGATAATCCCCATCTATAATCATGATCTATAATGAAATACAGCTACTCTTGGTATAATTATTATTGTCTAAGATGGTGGAATAATTGCATACAGTGCAATGTTGAGTAGAGGACCTACAAATTTCCTTTTCTAATGTGAGTACAAACACCTTTGATATTATGAATCACATTACTTTGTACACTTTGTACATAACTCCCTATTTTCCTTCCCACTACCCTCCCAGACTCTATACACACATACACAGACAGATATATTATGAATGCTTTGAGAATGTTGACATCTTTATTGCTTGACCCATTGTTTGGCAGTAGATACTCAGTAAATGTAATTAGGAAGTGAATGGGCATATCTGTCCTCATTTTCCTTCCAGTAACCACTTTTCATCTCTACCACACTACCACCCAGTTTTACATCCCACACATCACATGTAAAAACAAAAGAGAATAAATTAGCTTTATGAAAATTCTCTGGGAAAAAAAAAGCTGTCAGTTTTAAATACAGAAGTTAAAGGAGATGAGGATGAATGATAATCACACTGAGGAAAGAAAATTGTATGAGATAAAATTAGTTTTAGATTGATTTAAAGATGAGTAGCTCCCCGAGTACAATTAAAAGAAAGAACAGACATAGATAAGTAAGGATGATAAAACAGAGTTGACAAATTAAGTGAATGTGATTCTCATCAAGTATATCTCGAAAGCTCTGGGACTATCCTTGGCTCAGCACATTCTGCAACCTTCGTTTTTCCACCTGCTCTATATATCTTTCTGTTCTCAAGAAATTTGAATAGCATACCAGATGTTTTAGGCACTAATTGTGGGACTTGACCTAAATCCCCTGCTAAAAAAGAAGCCATCTTAATCAGTTAAGTGACCAATTAGTATGTGACTTCTATTCTCTTGGGCTTGATGGAGCTCTTAAAACCCTTAGCCTCCTCAGTTTTCCGTTTAAATGAAGGTCAGAGTCAGTGATTATTTTCTTCTTTTTACCTCACCCTCCCACCTTTTTTGAGTCACATATAATCACTTAAGTTTGTCTGCATACTCCTTTAAGAAGGGCTTAATCACAAGGAACAACAACAGCCTGTAATTATTGCAATCGAGATTCTAGGTTAGTGGTCGGCAAACTCATTATTCAACAGAACAGCAAACTGCGGCTTGTGAGCTGCATGTGGTTCGCGAGACGCAGTTTGCCAACCACTGACCTAGACAATGCATTTCATTTCTGCATCATCAAAACCCAATGTGGTGTCTGAAAGATGGTAGATACGACTATTTTCCATCACTTCCCTCACTCTCCATCAGTAATTAATCTGTCAAGAAATTGTTATAAATCATGCTCTATTTATTAGGTATGTGCGAGGCACTGTATTGTCATCAATAAATGAAGACATCGTCACCTGGTTTTTACTCATCTACAGCCATCTTGGTTGGGTTAATTTGCATACTCACTCCTGATTGGCTGATGGGTATAGCTTGTGGGTGTAGTGGAGGTAGTCAATTTGCATATTACTTTTTATCATATAGGATATCTATACATATGCATATATTCAAAGCTCTTATAAATTCTCCATCTAAATGGTTCTATATAACTATGAAATGCTATAATTATTGCTGTTATCAGAAAAATAAATACATGTTTTCTAAGAACAAGGTACAGAGCTTAATTCATCTTTCTAGGAAAATGCTTAGATATTGAATAGTTCAAAATACTTTTGATGTCAAAAAATGAGACACTATATACAGAATAATTTATGAAGAGCACTGAGGAGGATTGGCATTGCTCCAGGATTGCAAGCTTTAAAAATAGGGCACTCATGGATGGCTAGGTGATAGCAGTCCTGCCAGCCCCTCTGAACATAAGATCATATTGGGAAATCCTGGTTCTTATTCTAAAATATTTTGGTCTCTGAGTGTTGGATCCATGCACTAAGACAAGAACAAAATGAAACAAAAGTTTTGTTTAAAAGTAGCCTTCAGTTTTTGTTGAATAATAACTGGACAAAATCATATTTTTAGCTTTTCCCGGAATTAGTGAGTCAGTCACATTTAAGAGCACAGCATTGGAATTAGATTGTCCTGAGCTGGAATCTTAGCTCTACCAGTCCTTGAATGTGGGGATTTGGGTGAGTTTCCTTTTTTCTCTCATTAGTAAAATGAGGGATAATAAAACTATGAATTTGACCCTCACTGTAGGGGCTCTATGATTCTTTTTAGTATATGCCAATCTCTTCCTTAAGCATTTTTCCTCTCTAGTTATTTCAAGATTCTTTGAGATAATGAACAGTAGCTCATATTCACAAAAAATATGGAGAAACTTTATTCATAGGAACTTTTTAGTGGGATATTTGATAAGCTACTGACATTTCTTGTATGCTTTAAAAATAAGAATAGATTGAGAAAAAATGCTCTATATAGCTATATTATATAGCTCTATTTAATTGAATTGGATTTTTATTGCAATTCTGACTAAAACTAAAATAAAATTGATGATAACAAAACATTTTCAACTATTTAATCAACTTTAGAGACTGCTACTTAGTAGCAGTATTTGTAAATTTTAAATATACATACACTTTAATATCTGTAATTTCTATAGTATGTGGGCATGAGAATGATTGGAACTTTTCCTGGATTAAAGTAAAATAATAACTTCTAGATAATAATTGGCATTTATTTCACAAATATATTTTACTACATGTAAGAAATATGCATGGGTTTTTAAAAAACCTAGTATTTTTAAAATAATACTTTCCAAGTATATTTTCTTGCCTATTGTGTTGGTCCCTATACATAAGAATTCTGCTATCTACACTAATAAAAGAGAAACATGCAAATTGACCATCATTCTGCTATGCCCACCAGCCAATGGAGGGAATATGCAAATTAGAAGGACAGAAATAGGGTAGTTGCCCAGCTGTTCTAGGTGCAGAGTGGCCAGGCAGGGCAGGGCACCTGCTATGAGATAGAGGGCAAAGGGATCCACAGGAGCGGCACTGCAGCACAGCAGGAGTCTGCAGTGAAGACCAAGATGGCAGACCCTGGCCAGAGTCTGCAGCAAGGATGAAGATGGCAGACTCTAGCCAGAGCCTGCAGCAAGGGCAAAGAAGGCAGACTCCAGCTGAAGCAAAGGCCTGGGTCCTACGTGCTAGAGTAAAACCAGTGCTAGAAGCTAAGGGAAGGAAAGCCTATTGTACGAATCTCTTCATGCAATGGACCTCTAGTTGTCTTATAATTTTAGTAGTGATTAGCATGTACACATATTTTAGAGTGAAACCTCTATCCTTTCCTTCGTTATTATTTTCATGTTTAAATTCCAGTCGGACAACTCCAGAATAATGATGTTATAATTACTCATTCATAATGAAAGCCACACTAAACTATTCTTGATAATTAATTTGGCATAGTGGAATGCATTGAGCAGTTTAATATTTAATTATGTGGTTACTCACTCAGATTTTATTGAGAAACCTGGAATGTGCAATTATTGGTATTATATTTGTAATGAGCTTTTTACTTACTTTCTGCTCTTATACTTTTGGAATAGTGCCACAATTAATTAGTATCCTAATATAAATAAACTATAAAGTAGGCATTTGGGTGCTTGTCTAGATGTGTATCAAGTGATATTTTAACTATAATTTGAGTTGGTAATTATTATCAAATAAAACTTTAATTTCTGTTTTTAAAATATATATTAGGTTGATTTCAAAGAGGAATGGAGAGGGAGGGAGAGATAGAAACATCAATGATGAAGGAGAGTCATTGATTCGCTGCCTCCTACATAACCCCATTGGAGATTGAGTTTGTAACCCAGGCATATTCCCTGACCAAGAGTCAAACTGTGACCTCCTGGTTCATAGGACAATGCTCAACCACTGGGCCATGCTGACTGGGCTAAAGCTTTAATTTCTAATTCCAGATATTAATATATATCAGTAAATAATTCAATAAAAGAATAGTATAATATAGTTATAAGATTAAATAGTTTAAAGCACTGTATGACTTAAAATTTATTTAACAAATGCTGTAATATTATTTTCACTAATGTTAATAGTACACACACTTTGTGAATCTTCTCTACCACAGATATTAGGAAATTTTAAGGAACACATTCTCATTAAATATAAATTATTAAAAATTCACATAAATTTTGCCTGGGCATGAGCATTTGTAAGGAAGCTATAAAGAACCTGCAGGTTTGGGATTCTTCTATGCAGATAATAATATCCTTTGTTTCCTATTTCTTATACCATAATTGTTTCATCATCCTTGCCACAATCACTCCTGAAATGCTATAGTTAAATATTTAGTATGGATTATTTCCTGTCATAAAATCCACAAATCATTTTGGTGATGATTATGGAAATGGAAGATGAGAAAATCCTTGTCCTTTAATTAACATCTTCATGTTTGCAGACTTGGCTATTTCCTCCTCCTCTCTTTGACATTCACAGTTAAAATCTGTCAGAACTGATCATTCATGGACTCATCCTTCTTTCAGCAAATATTATTGTGACCCCAGCATGATTCTGCTACTGTGTTTAAAGGCTAGAAATATAAAACTGAATAAAATGCAGACAAACATTATAGAGAAGGAAGAAGAATGATCAACTCACAGTTTGAATGCAGAATTATAAGTTCTTAAAGTGGAGACTGCATTGTAAGCTGTGAGCATACAAAGAGGATATCAACTAACCTAGTTTGAGGGCCACCATCAGGAAAGAACTGAATGAGGCAATCCTTGAAATAATTTCTGAAAAATGAGGAGGGGTTAATCAGATAACAGAAAGGTTAGGAAAGAGATGCTGTTTATGTGTTAAGAACAATGCATAGCCCAATTTCCCCCATTATTTCATTGACTTCATATTGAGATTAAGTATTAAGATTTTTCACATCCCCAGCATCTACCATCATATCTAACCCAATAATTATTAAATGAAGTATTTAATCAATGCATTTTTGCATTCATTGTTACTACTCTAGATTGTGTTTTCAAAGAGCAATTCCATGAAAAGGCTAAAGTATTTTCAGGTGAAATAATATGATATAGATTTTTTCTTTGATGAATTTCCCCCCAAAAAAAAAAATTAGAAAAAGGAGCAAGGGAAGAAGATGGGACAATATTGGCAAAATATTGATAATTTTTAAAGGTAGCAGGAAGATGGGTTTTTCATCTTGTTCTCTTTACTTTTTATGTAACTTTGAAAGCTTTATTTATATTAAGTGAAATCTATAATAAAAGGGTAACACGCTAATTAGACCATGTCGGCTAGCCATCTTACCGATGTCTGACTTCCTTCCGGACAAAACCATAATGGTGGGGGCAGAGGATAGGCAGTTTTAGGGGCAATCAGACTGGTAGGGGGGAGCAGTTAGGGACAATATCAGGCTGGCAGGGGAGGGCAATTGGGGGAATTAGGCAGACAGGCTGGTGAGTGGATAAGAGCCAGTGGCCCTGGATTGTGAGAGGGATGTCCGACTGCCAGTTTAGGCCCAATCTCTGTGCCTAAAATGGCAGTTGGACATCCCCCAAGGGGTCCTGGATTGGAGAGGGTGCAGGCAAGACTGAGGGATACGCCCCTGTGCAGAATCCCATGCACTAGGCCTCTAGTTTTAAAATAAAAAAGGACAAAACTACAGAACCTAACTTAGTTTTTTCTTTGCCAGCAGTTTTTAAATTGGCTCAACATTAAAATTAAAATTAGCTTATAGGAACTATGGAAAATAAATAAAATTATATGATTTAGTTGATATAGTGTGGGGCCTGGAGATATCTGTATTTTGTCGTGTGTGTGTGTGTGTGTGTGTGTGTGTGTGAGAGAGAGAGAGAGAGAGAGAGAGAGAGAGAGAGAGAATTAGAATAAATTTAAAATGGATAAAAGACTTAAATGTAAGTTAAGAAATCATAAAAATCCTAGAAGAAAACATAAGCAGCAAAATCTCAGATATCTCTTGTAGCAATATGTTTTCTGATACATCTCCTAGGGCAAAGGAAAGAAAGGAATAAGTAGACAAATTGGACTACATCAAAATAAAAAGCTTCTGCACAGCAAAATAAAACATCAACAAAATGAAAAGGAACTGTATGGGAGGACATATTTGCCAATGATACATCCAATAAGGATTAATTTCCAAAATATATAAGGAATTCATACAACTTAACAAAAGGAAGACAAACCAATTAAAAACTGGGAAAAGAACCCAAATAGACACTCCTCCAAAGTGGACATACAGACAAGAGACATTTGAACAAATACTCAATAGTCCCAGAGATGCAAATTAAAATGACAATGAGGTATCACCTCATACCTATCGGAAGGGCTACCATCAATAAATCAGCAAATGACAAGTGTTAGTGAGGATGTTAAAAAAAGGGAAACTTATAATGGGAATGCAGACTGGTACAGCCACTATGGAAAACAGTATGGAGTTTCCTCAAAAAATTAAAAATGAAACTCTCATTTGACCCAGTGACCCCACTTCTAGGAATATATCCTAAGAAACCTGAAACACCAATCAGAAAGGATATTTACACTCCTATGTTCATAGCAGCACAATTTACAATAGCTACAATTTGGGAATAGCCCAAGTGCCCATCAGTAGATGAGTGGATATAAAAGCTGTGGTACATTTACACTATGGAATACTATGCAGCCATAAAAAGGAAGGATCTTTTAACCTTTGAGACAGCATAGAGCGACCTGGAGAGTATTATGCTAAGTGAAATAAGCTGGTCAGAGAAAGACAAGTATCACATGATTTCACTCATATGTAGAATCTAGTGAACAAAATAAGCTGATGAACAAAATAGATCTAGAGGCATAGAAATAGGTAACAGTCTGAGGAACCCTAGATGGAAGATGAGGGAGGGTACATGGGTGGGAAGAGATCAGCCAAAGAACTTGTATGCAAAACTCATGGACACCACAGACAATAGTGTGGTAAAGGCCTGGGAAAGGGATAGGGGGCAGGTTAGAAGGGGTCATTAGGGAAAAAAGGGACATCTGTAATACCTGCAACAATAAAAATAAACTAAAAGAAAAACAGAATTACGATCATTTTTTTAAAAAAAGTGCATGGAAATAGTTGTATTCTGCTCTGCAATGCCAACACTTGTCACTAGGTGATGTTGTGAGCCATGATTTCAGGCTTGCCTTGCAGAGCAGTAACAGAACTTGATCCCTCATGTTATGATTTTCTATAAACACAGAACTCATTTTCAAAAACCAAAATATTATATAAATGAATGCCTTCTCTGTTGTGTGCTGTAGATGGCTCATACCGGCTTGCTAGAACCAATTATTAAATTTTCAGGAGTTTTTTGGACCAGTTGTTAAACATAACTTACTAAAAATTTAATTATATCACATTAAATTAAATACATATATTAAATTATATTGTAAACAAAGTTAATAGGTGCTTAAATCAAATCACTGCCTAAGTATTTTACTACATTTTATTATAATATGTGGTTTTGATTTATCTATCTCTTGTTTCTGAATGGTGGGATGGCTATATTTAGTGATATTATGTTGATAGCTTGAAATTACATATAATGAGAGTATTCAAATAAGCCCCCCCCCAAGGAAAACTTGTAATTAGAATTTTTAACACACCACTGACTTTAATATCTTATGATTTTCCACTATTCATAAGATCTTCTGCCAGTAAATATACACATATGTTTTAATACTTGCTTTATTTACCAGTTTGTAGTAACATTATGTGAAACCAGCTTCTGGACTAATTGTCTTTAATTGGCATTTAACCAAGCTAATTCTTGTCAAGAGTATTATCTATGTAAACATTTTTTAAGGTTATTTTCATATTCATTACAAACAGAAACATTTTGTGGATTTTTGTTGTTGTTAGTTCCTCACCTGAGGATGTTTCCATTGATTTTTAGAGAGTGGAAAAGAGAGGCAAATACACAGACAGAGAAACATCAATGTGAAAAGAGACACATTGATTGGTTGCCTCCTCCACAGCTTAGTGCCAGGGCTGGAGATGGAGCCTGTAACTGACTTACATGCCCTTGACTGGAAGGAAACCTGAGACCCTTCAGTTCAAGGGGCAGCACTGTACTGACTGAGCCAAACTGGGTAGGCTCATTTTGTGAATTTTTCACTCTTGATTTTCAACCTGACCCCAAAATCATATGATGCCATCTTATGTGTATTTGTTTGGTTAACGAAGATTTTAATTAGCTACTTTTCATAACACTTCCTTTTCTAGCTAAGTTCAACAATTTAAAATTTCTATTGCTGTCTAGGAATAGATTCACAACTGCTTTTACGAACTGGAAGACAGGTTTAGAAACCAAATCATTTGTGACAGATTAGCATAACCAAAAATTGAAAAATATAGGAAATTTTATATAGCATAATATCATCGCATCTCAAAATTAGAACTTTGATCTATATCCATTTCGTGACTCTAAAAATGAAGAAAATGGGGCTTAAAGATAAGAAGGCAAAGGAGGCTTGTTCAAGTTACCATTGTTATTTGGCAACAAGGCCAAGTCTTTCACACAAGTCTTGTCATTCCCGTTCTAATGTTAATTTTATTAGACCACTTTGCTTTCAGAAATATCTTTTTACTTTTTTAATATCAAAAAGGAATGTTGCTACAAAAATTGTTGACTTGCATCTCTATCACCACTTCAAGGACACATAATATTATATATATAAAGTAAACATATGTATGTAGCAACTTGTTCAACACTGACATTAAATGTTAAAAGATCTTAAGAGGGTAATGTTAAAGATGATATTTCATGGCATAAAACATATGCAAGATGATCATATTGGCTTTATTTCCAAGATGAGTGGTATGAATAACAAGGTCATTGAAGTCTGAAGGACTGGAGTAATGAGTCTAGCACTTACCTTGTCTTTTTTTTTTTAACAAGAAAAACTATTTTAAATATAATGTTACACGCAATAAACATTAATATATAAAAAAAAAAAAACAGGTTTAGAAAAAATGGTGACAGAATAGACAAACATGTCCCGAGCCTTGGCCTGGAGCAGATAGAAAGAACAGCTGAGGGTTGCACGGGGAGTGTTTGTTGGTGAGTTGAGGGACAGCTAGACTCCAGGAGATGATGGGGGACTGCTGGATGGAGCTCCCCTGACAGGGCAGCCCCCACTGCTGCTGGGTTCCCTGCCGGAGCAACTGGCTTAGAGAAGGAGACTGCGCCATCTGGAAGGGGAAAGTGGATGTTATCGGAAGCCTGAAAATACACAACTATGGCAACCACTGACATTTGCAAACCCCAGAACACCAGTCCCCAATTGGTCCAAACATGCGGAAAGGTCAAATTTTGTCTGGGATAAAGTGCGCTCTCTGGTCCTGGCAGGAGAGAGAAAGATGCACACTGTGGGAGCTGGAGGACCGGGAAAGTCTGCACCTAGAAAAATACATGGCTGTTGGAGCTGGTGTGATCTGTGAATGTGGAAGGCTGTCCTCAGAGCTGCTAACAGAAGGGAACTCCAAAAAGCAATCCATTTTGATCTGTCATGCAAAGGAAGGGTCTGGATCCAAGAATACTGTACCTAGCAAGGCTATCAATCAAAATTGAGGATGAAATCAGGAGCTTCACAGACAAAAAAGGACTAAGGGAATTTACCACCAAATCAGCAATGTAAGAAATGCTGAAGGGTCTGCTGTAGAAAAAGAAATAGGAGGTAAGAAGGAACACAGGGGTAAAGAATGAAAGGGTGACAGACAAATCAGTACCTATCAATAATAACTTTAAACGTAAATGTATTAAATGCCCCAATCAAAGACATAGGGTAACAGATTGTATAAGACAACATGACCCATATATATGCTGTACACAAGAAACCCACCTCAGAAGAAAAGATGCACAGACTGAGCGTGAAGGGATGGAAAAAGGTTTTTTAGGCAAATGGAAATGAAAAAAAAAGCTGGGGTAGCAATACTTACATCTGACAAATTAGATCTCAAAGTGAAGGACATAACAAGATATAAGGAAGGCCACTTAAAAATACTAAAGGGAGCAATCCAACAAGAAGAAATAACTCTGGTAAACATATGCACCCAATACAGGAGCACCCAAATACATTAAAAAAAATTCCTGTAGGTGTTAACATCGTAGATATATTTATGCTTAAATATGTCAAAATTTGTGCTTAAAAAAAAAGATCATTTGTAGGAAATTTTAATTCATTATTTTGAAGAAAAGTGTTGCTGAAAATTATCATATACTTCAGGAAGCTTATGGTAAACATACTCCATCTCAAGATACTTGTGAATGCTGGTTTAAATGCTTTAAAAGTGATGATTTTGATATGAAAGAAAAATAACATCCAGGTCAATCAAAAAAGTTTGAAGACAAACAATTACAAGCATCATTGGATGAAGATGCATGTCAAACTCAAACACAACTTGCAGCCGAAACCGGTTTGGCTCAGTGGATAGAGCATTGGCCTGCGGACTGGAAGATCCCAGGTTCGATTCCAGTCAAGGGCATGTATCCTGGTTGCGGGCATGTCCCCAGTAGGGGGCATGCAGGAGGCGGCTGATCGATGTCTCTCTCTGATCGATGTTTCCAACTCTCTATCCCTCTCTCTTTCTCTCTGTATGAAATCAATAAGCCGAGACCGGTTTGGCTCAGTGGATAGAGCGTCGGCTTCCAGACTGAAAGGTCCCAGGTTCGATTCCGGTTGGGGGCATGTACCTTGCTTGCGGGCACATCTCCACTGTGGGGCATGCAGGAGGCAGCTGATTGGTGTCTCTCTCTCATTGATGTTTCTGACTTTCTATCTCTCTCCCTTCCTCTCTGTAAAAAATCATATTTAAAAAAAAGAAAAGGAAAGAAATCAATAAAATATATTTAAAAAAAAAACAATAACTTGCAGACAGGTTAATCGTTGCTCAGCAAACAATTTTTGATCATTTATAAGCAATGGGAGAGATTTTAAAGGAAAATAGGTGCCATATCAACTGAACAAAAGACAAATGGAAAACCCAAAAGTCATCAGTAAAATGTTGATTCAACAGCACAAAAGAAAGTCTTTTTGCATCAAATTGTGATTTATTTTCAGAATCCCAAATGCACAAAATCATGAGTTGATCCAGGTCAACCATCAACATCGACTGTAAGGCCAAATCATTTAGGAAAGAAGACAATACTCTACATTTGGTGGGATCAGGAAGGTGTGGTGTATTATGAGTTTTTAAAACCAGGTGAAACCATTAATACTGATTGCTAATGACAATAAATCAATTTGAACCACTCTTTTATTGTAGAATGATCAGAATGGGCCAGAAGACATGGCAAAAGTAAATTTTGCTTCATGGTAACACACTATCACACACTTCAATACCAGTTAAATACACATTAAAAGATCTTGCCTGGGAAATATTAACACACTCAATGTGTTCACCAGGACTTGCTCCTTCAGATTACCACTTGTTTGGATCGATGGCACATGCGCTTTCTGAGTAGCACTTCAAAACATACGAAGAAGTGAAAAATTGGGTCTCTGAATGGTTTGCCTCAAAACAAGAAAAATTCTATTGGGACAGTATTCACAAATTACCTGAAAGATGGGGGAAATGTGTACCTAGCAAATGACATTACTTTGAATAAAGCACTTTTGATGTTTCTCTAGAAATTATTATGTTTTCCTTGATTTCAAAATTCGCATTATTAAATGGTATAAGTGTCAGAATCAGGGTTGACCACAAAATGTGCAAGCTAGAGTCCATGAATGTCATAGCTGCATCATACTGTTTTGTGTTTTTTTTTTCAGTATTAGAGTAGCCTTGCCAGGTTTTAATTTTTAATTATAATAGACTGTTCCCTATATATAGGGTAGGGTTCCCAGGCCTGGCTGGTGATCAGGGCCGACCTGTAGGGTGTCCAGTGGGGCGATCAGGGTGGGGGGTTTCTTGGCACCCGCCTTGGCTGGTGGCCTGGCTCCACCCATTTTCTGGCCCCGACCAGGGGCAGTTCCTGCATTGAGTGTCTGCTCCCTCGTAGTCAGTGTGCATCATAGTGACTGGTTGTTCAGCTGTTTGGTCAATTTGCATATTAAGTTTTTATTATATAGGATATTTCTATCAAGTGGCATCTTCATCTGCTCCAAAATATAGCAATGAAAAAATATAAAGTAAAAAATGATATATTCCTACACACTATAAACTCTATAAACTTCTGCAGAAACATAAATGTAAATCAGGGATTGGGGCAGAAGTCACTACCAGGCTGGCCTTTGAACCGAAAAACAATTAGGTGTCTGGGTGCTGTAGGGTAAGTGGGATTAAAATTGCTTCTAGCAATGTGGGGAACTAGGAACACATTCAGTGTTCAAAACCAAAGTCTCATTTGTGGCTCTTCCATTCATGAAAAGAGACCCAGGGAAAAAAATGAAGCTTCAGGCTACTGCCAGAGGCTACAGATTGCATAAAGATATGGGCCCATGGAGGCCTAAGAATAATGACATAGCCTTGCAACTAGGGAGATTGTTCTCTTGCTTGATGAATGGATCGGAATTATCCTAGTAACATTATAGTACAGGAACTTTAAACCTGAAAGGTCTTGGTGGAGAACTGAGGGCAAGGTAGAAGCAACTAAAAAATGTTAGATTGGGATATGTGAGGAGAGAGAATAGGACATCAACTTCACTATGGGCCTCCAGTTAAAAGTGACATTTGATTATATACATTTATCTCCTCTCTAGCGCAAATTATTCTGAAGTTACCTGAAATAATAAAATACATGCAGTCTCAAAATGGCAAAGAAAATGAAAGAGAAAACATGTGCAAAGACATTAAATTCATAAAGATAGAAATTAAGACAAGGAATTTGTTCTGCAGGACCCCAGAAAGGTTCCTGAATTGAGAGCACTGGGTATTTCAGAAGGTGGTACTCTTGAGAGGGATAAGAAATAAAGGCTTGTTTGAAGCTCTTATATGCGACAGTTAGATGCTAAATCTCCAGCTCAAAGCAGTTAGACACTTCTGTGTGTTGCAGCAGACATAAATAGTTTGCTTTCTGGTGAGGCTGCAAGAGAAAATTTCTCAACATGCAGACAATAGGATCAGTTGATGGAAGTAGTGAGTCCTCATATTGAAAATAGGGAATTAAGTTAAGGTCAATATACTAGTATTTAATTGTGAGACCACCAGTTCCTCTTCCTTGCCCTAGCTCTTAAGTGCATATGCTCTAGACAAGAGATTGTAAATTTTTCTTTAGAGTACTTGATTGTCATAACACAAAAGATCTATAGTTAAAGATAGGTTCTGAATCACCAGTGAAATAGCATATCCTTGCTTGATGACCTTGTATTGAAACCTGCCAGTTAATAATTCCAACATGTACACAGAACTACCAATAAGCAGTGAATTTTAAGAGACAGTCAAGGATTTCCAGATACTTGAACAAGTTAATAATATAAAAGAAAAACCAATGTAAAAAACAAACAAACACGTAGTCATATTAGGAAAGAACAATACAATATAAACAAATCAAGAAACTCTGGAGAAATAGAGATAAGGCAAAGATCACAAGAAAACATGTTGCCCAGCTAGTATAGCTCAGTGATTGAGCATCAACGTATGAACCAGGAGGTCATGGTTTGATTCCCGGTATGAGCACATGCCTGGGTTGCTGGCTCCAGGAGGGGGTGGGGCATGCAAGAAGCAGCTGATCAAATATTCTCTCTCATCATTAATGTTTCTATCTTCTCTCCCTTTCCTTTCCTTTTTCTAAAATCAATAAAAATATATTTAAAAATAAAACTTGTTAAATATAAATATTATTCCGGAGTGAGATTAGTTACTACATTCATTATACAATTAAATTAAAAATGTAATGTTTTAAAGCAATAGAAATATTCTGTGTAATCCTATCTAATAAACAGTTAATATGCAAATTGACCATCACACTGTCATGAAAATGGCGACGTCCACAATGGAGGCTGAGTTCCGGTAATGAATCTTAATGAGCAATCAGCAGGGACCTGAGGTTGTGTGGCGCTGGGCCACCTGCCTGGTAGGGCTTGACAGGGGACCTGAGGCCATGCCTCTGCCTGGCAGGGCTTGACAGGGTACATCAGTCTGTGTCCCCTGTCTGGCAAGGCTTGACGTGGGACCTCATGGTGCACCCCCACCCTTGTGCTGGGTTGGAGGACCTCAGGCTGCTCCACCTGCCCTGGGCTGGGGGACCTCAGGCCACACCCCCAAACCAGCACAGGCCAGCAGAGCTCAGGCTGTGCCCCCCACCCAGCGGAGCTAAATGGGGGACCTCAGGCATGCCCCCTGCCCAGCAGGACTTGACAAGGGTGGGGCCAGTCAGGTCTGGATCTAGCCCAATCAGGTTGGGGCAAGCTGAGTCTGGGTCTCGTGTGATTTTGAGGTGTCACAGGTGTGCGGGGACTTGACTCTGGGTCCCATGGTGCACCCTAGACTGTGATGGGAAGAATATTTTCATATACATTTTACTAATTTTCTTTCATTTCTGACACTTCTATTAAAGAGAAAGGGCAAATAACAACATTATAATATTTCCTCTAATCAATCCCCTTTTAATGTGCATGAATTTCATGTACCAGGCCACTAGTACTATATAATGGATGAGTACCTATCATGATATATGTGTTCAAAGCCATAGAATGTACAACACCAACAGTGAAGTCAAATGTAAATTATGGACTTTGGGAGATTATTATTTGTAAAAGTAGTTAATCAGTTGTAAAAATGTACTTGTCTTACACTGTATGTTCATAATGGGGAGGCCTGTTGGTGGGGAGATGTAGGGGACATATGAAAAGTCACTTTACTTTCTGTCAACTTTGCCATGAACCTAAAATTGCCCTAAGAAATAAAGTCTAATAAAAAAAGGAGTAGCAGAAATAAATTTCAGAAAGGAGGTAGGAGGACATTGTGAAGAAGTATTTCATAAAATAGTGTAAATACGCAAAGAAATATAAAATGAAAAAAAAAGAATCTTAGATGATGATATTAGGTCAGTGGTTTTCAATTGTTGGTGATTATTCTCTCCAGAGGAAATTTGGTGATGTCTGGAGCTAATATTGGATCTTGAGTCCAATTCTTGGATTCCAGCTTCTGGGTACTTGACCCTCAGAAAGTGTTAGATAATAAGTGTTTTTGGTTTTAAAATGCTAAATCTTGGCATAGCTTGTTATTCAACAACAGATATAAATTATACACTCTGACAAACTACAAATTCTCTCTAGGAGAGAATAAAGTCATTTTCAGACAAAGTCTCAAAAACTTGCCTCCTTTATGCCATTTTCACACCAGAAATCCATAAGAGAAATTATTTCACCAGATGAGAAAGAAAACAAAGAGGAACACAGTGCATTAGCCATGATTGCCTATGTTAGGCTACTATAATAAACAATCCAAAAACGTCATTGGCTAGAAACAGCAAAGATTCATTTCTTCGCTACATATACAGCATAGGTCAACAAAGGTTCTGATCACTACAGTCGCTCAAGGACCTCAGCTGACTGAGGCTCTAACGTTTTGTCATGCCATTATCACAACAAGAAGACTTAGGATTCATCATAAGAGGGAACAAGTACATGGAAAATATTACCCTGATTGAAATATTTTTAACCAGAAGTTATATGCTTGTCATTTTTATTGAATTTCATCACCGAAAGTTAAGCCACACCTAACTTTAAGGGAACAGGGAATTATAACCACCACTCTAAGGAAGAGAATTAGAAATATAGCAGAGCCCTAGTATTATCTAACAAGAAGAGAAGACTAAAATAAATAAAATAGACATGAAAGAGAAAACATTATAACTAACAGCACACAAACAATGTTTGTAAGAGAATACTGTAAACAATTACATACCAACAAATTGGACAAACTAGTAGAAATTATTAAATTCCTTTTGAACAGATGACCTACCAAGGCTGAATCATGAAGAAATAATAAATCTTAACAGAAAAATTAGTAGTATGATGGCTGAATCAATAATTAAATCTTATAATTTATTCATGTTTAAAACAGAAAGACAACTAGTAATCCATATTTGTTTTCATTACCCAATATGACAAAGCATCCTTTTCTTTTTTAAAATATATTTTTATTGATTTCAGAGAGGAAGGGAGAGATAGAAACATCAATGATGAAGAATTATTGGAGATCAGTTGCCTCCTGCATGCCCCCTACTGGTGATTGAGCACACAACCCAGGCATATACCCTGACCTGAAATAAAACCATGACCTCCTGGTTCATAGGGCCATGCTCAACCACTGTCACGTCAACCAAGCAGCCTCCTTTTCAAGGACAAAATGCAATGTGTTCTCACAGTCAAGAGCAATTATAGACAACTAATGTTTTCTGATTTCCTTTTTCCCTGCATGTCCTCAGCACTGCTGTGCTTCTCACCAATCTTTGAACCAGCCAATTATGCTGTGGCCCAGATCCCTAGCGTTTGAGAAACATGAAGCTGCCAAACTGACAGTCATAAATTTAGTGGGAAATATGTATTATAGGTTACACATATACAAAATTTGTAGAGAAAATAGAGCTGAAGAAATTGTGCCAAGAAGTGTGTATGAAATTTCTGTATGTTCTCTCTCTAAGGATTTTGTCCTTTATTATGTTATATAAAGCTAACACTCTTTAATAAGTAGTTTGGGACCATTTTTGGAAATATATTTATCAATAGTGAACTAAAAAGATAAACAAGTTTAGGTCTCAGGATATTCATGAACCTTCATAATCTTGATAGTCTCTCTTTCCCACCTATCATGTGCTCATTTCCTCCATACTAGTGATTGGCAAAAGGTGGTTCTCAGCATCACCTGATAACTTCTTAGAAATAAAAATTCTCTCTCTTTCATATTAGAAACTCTGATGGTGGAGCTCAACAATCTGTGTTTTAACAAGTCTTCCAGGTAATGGATGTTAGTTTTACAACTACTAGCTGGCTCTGTTTCATATAATGTCCGTGCTCTTTTCTCTGTCTGAGATAGCTCTACTCTGCTCCCTATCCAGGCCCTAATCTACTGTGAGACCTCCCTCCCTCTCTCCTTCCCTCCCTCCCTATCTCAATCCCTTCATTCATTTTTTCTTTTTATTTATTCCTCTTCCCACAAAGCTGTAATTACTTGCCTGAGAGCACAGCATATACTGATGTTAATCAAACTTCAGATGAAACCCATAAAATGATAGAAAAGAATCTGGTCTAATTAAATAATAAAGTAACCCCTACAGATTTAGACATGTGCCTTCAAGTATAAAAAAGAAAAAAAATGAATATAGTAGCGTATACCAAGAATATTTCCCTCATGTACTTGTATTTTAGTAAGATAGAATGTGAAGTAGCAAAAAGGTTTATATGATGATATTTATTCATAAAGTAGTAAAGCAGATATGATGAAAGTTGCCATGAGCGATACTTGCTAAAGTTAGGGCAGATTTTAGTTGAGTGAATTTGAAGTCAAAGTGTCATCATGCTGGAACTGACATATTCCTGCTGGTATATCTATACAATGAACTCAACTAAAATGAGCATCACACCCTACTGAGGGACTTCTGATACTGAATTTATTTATCATATATTTTAAGATATATGTAACCAGAAATATGCCTTGAAATTAATTACTACTTATCTAGTCTTATAAGAAAGTCCTTTTAACATTTTCCCTTTGACTTATGGGTGAAACTCTAAGCAAAACAGGTCATATCCACTGAAGATGATTCTTTTCTTTACTACTTTTAACCTCTTATGGTTAAGGTATTTGCTATTTCTAATTGGAATGTTACTCTGGTGGAATTTCATCACTAATTCTCCTTTAATTTCTTTTGGTGCGTCTCAATTTTTTCTTTTTCTATAATATCATTTCTGCATATTCTAAGACTAGCTTATAATAGCAAAATGGGAATAGATTTTCCTTCTTTGGAAATTAATTTAGAATTGGTTGACAATTATAAAAACTATATATTTTTTAAAAAATCTGCCACCTTTGAGATTCATTCCAAAAATAAAATAAAATAAAATATAGATGAAACCGATTTGGCTCAGTAGATAGAGCATCAGCCTGTGGACTGAAAGGTCCCAGATTCCATTCAAGTCAAGGGCATGCACCTTGGTTGAGGACACATCCCCAGTAGGAGGTGTGCAGGAAGCAGCTGATCGATGTTTCTCTCTCATCGATGTTCTATCTCTCTCCCTTCCTCTCTGTGAAAAAATCAATAAAAATATATTTAAAATAAAATGTAGTAAACATTAGAAAAACAGCTTATGTATTCATTACCATGGTAAATGATAATATAATGTGTGTGTGTGTATGTGTGTGTGTGTGTGTGTGTGAGGTCTCTTATTAATTATAACTACCTTAATAGAAAAAGCGGTATTGTAAAAAGTAATGGTCCCAGTGAAGCTGTGTAAGAATTGCCCACATAGAATAAAGCTAAGCAAAAAGTTAATTGTTTCAATTTATTTTATATTTGTGTTGTTGTGCTCTCATAGCAAATGTATTCCAAGATACACAGTGATTTTAATCTTTACTTTTAATCACAGTCAAAAGAAATGAATCCTCATGTAAAAGACAGACACTTTTATAAGTTAATCTCTAGTGGTGAATTTGAAGTGCTGCAACAACCTATGGAAGAAATGAACATTTTGGCAACTTAAGAAACAAAACGACATATTTTTCTATATTTTGATCTTACTTTGCATATTTGTAATTTGTGTTTTAATACTACTTTTGAGAAGATAACTACACCGAAGTATTTTTCTTGCCCTCAAGATCAAAATCTATTTGCCCTCGGTTTTTAAATAAAATGGTTTTTCCTTTCTCATTATCCTTTAGTGGAAAAAACTGAAGTTAAATTTCTTGTAGCCAGATGAAGTGAACTGCCTTTCCCTCATTCAGAAAGAAACAAGGAAATATATATGACTCCATTTGCTGTAGTGTTTGTTTTTTTTTTTTTAGTTACAATAGAAGGGAAATCATTTTATACATTGTGAAATGTGTGAATTTTAAAAGATAAGAATACTATATCCACCTGAATATACCATTCTACTTTTGTGTGTGTAGATATATAGATAGATCTAGATGTTATGATTATTGTTATTGCCAACATTGCTAGAGTAATTACTATGTGCTTAATAACTTTACCATATTGTGTCTACTTCACAAATGAGAATTATGAAATCAGCAAATTAAATTGCTTGGTGAAATTTATAAAACACTATTTAACAGTAAAGCAGAATTTCAAACCCATGTTTGTCTGCCTTCAAATTACATAGAGTGTACAATCTCCTTGTTTTATAACATTCTTTCAATCAACAAATATGTCTTCATTTTTAAAGATCACAGTTTTGAATTTCTAATCTATATGACATTTTCTTATTGTAAGGTGTACTAATTCAAAATGGATACCACTTGTATGTATTAAACTTAAGTTGATTCCGAATCTGTAAAAGTTATGTTTAAGAGTATTTATGAGTACCTTTAATAGATGGTAAAAATGATGATACAACAATGGTAAAATGAGGAAGCATTAAGGATATTCCTAGAAAAACTACATAAATTCCATTTGATTTGAGAGTATGGTATACTCATCATGAAGTATTTATAAATAAGAGATGCTAATTTGAGAAAATGAGGCTTAAAAAGGATGTTAGATAATTTATTAGGCCTTTCACTTTAATATAAGATTTATTATGTTCAGATATGTAGGAGTGTAACTGGACAATAGCGATATGCTTTATGCCCAGGAGGACAGTATGTTGTAGAAGTATGATTTCTTGTTTTCCATGATATAATATTGTGTTTACTGATTCTAATGATACTAAAAATAAAACCATGTATACTACCAGCTACTCTTATTCAACTCTAGTGTTGCCTTTCATTCCTGCTTAGAAATGTACAAGTTATTGAGCCTCCTAATGTCTCAGTTTTCTTATCTGAAAAATTAATATAATAGTGCCAACCCCAAGATGTTGTTGAAATATTAATATTGTGTTGAGTCTTATGTACATTGTAGAGTGCTTAACACATACCTATGTCTTTTTGCTTTTGTCCCTGCGTTTGCTGTTATTTATAAGTAAAAAGTTCCTATATCAATTACATACGTGTGTGTTCAAATAAAGAGAAAGACATCTTTATTGCAAATATCCCTTCAAGCCAACAAATTAAAGATAAGATTTAAAAGCTTTGATGTCAAATAGTGTATTATCTTCATTTGGACTATGTACGTGAACATATATAAATTAGGAGTAAATAAAATGCTTATATTTTGTAAAGAATATAGAGGAATATATCAAGTCCTCAGAAGGAATGCTACCTTAAACTTTTTAAGAAATTCAAATTATTTAATTTAGACTGCTGAATCAGTTTGTATAGTTAATTTGTCCTGAAGATCCTATATTGAAGATAATAGTACTGCTCACTAATAGCAAACTATTTTTGCTACTTTGGGTATTTTAACAGGGTGCTAATTGTATCAAATCAAGACATTGAAACTGCATAATTTTTAGGTTAATATTAGCATAAACCTACATTGTTTTTTTTTCCAGAAATAGTACAGGAATAGCATACCCTGAATATTTTCCCAATATATCAGAACTGTCAAATTTTGTTCCCTTTACACAGTCATTGATCTGCTGGGACTCTGGACTGTGTCAAAGGTATATAGAAAAGAGAAAGACAAAGGTTTGTGAAATACTAGAGACATTATAAATATACTAGAGGCCTGGTGTATGAAATTTGTGCATGGGTGGGATCCCTAGGCCTGGGCAGTGATGAGGGCCTATCAAGGTCCTCTCGCCCAGTCCTGATTGGGGCTGGGCCTGCCAGGGCCTGCCGGATGGGGTCTCCTAGACAGGGCCTGCCAGATGGAGGGAGGGACCATGGGAGATTTGCTGGCGAGGGGGCGTAGGGCCTGGGAGAGATTGACTGGCCATGGGAGGTTGGCTGAGGGAGTGCACTGACCACCAGTGGGAAGCTCCTGTGTTGAGCATCTGCCCCCTGGTGGTCAGTGTTCAACATAGCAACTGGTTGACTGGTTGTACCAGTCGTTCCACTTGTTCAGTCATAAAGGTCACTTAGGCTTTTATATATAATAGAAGAGACACTTTTGGTTTTCTTTTTATAATCAGCTATTTAAGTAATCAGATATCAAGAGAAGGTGAAAATATGGATCCCTACCTATGAAAGTTGTTATTCATTTACCTCAAATATGTTTGTGTTATCTCTTCCATAGTAAGCCAAAATAATATGCTTAATTTGTGTATATGTCTGTGTGTATACACATATACACATATTTGTATATACATTTTTGTGTGCATATAACATATATACAGGGTTGGACAAAAGTTGGTTTATAGTTATAAATATGTGCAAGAGTTTATTTTTGTTTTATTTATAAATTATTATTTATTTGTATTAGAACTGTAAACCTTTTGCTCACACCTATAAATTTGAGTATGTATGTGTTTGTGTTCACTTATAGTTAAAAAGTCATCATTTATTTACAATGACTTAAGCTTACTGATAAGACTTTCCTAATTTAACCTCCTCCTCCAGAGATTGGCCTACTTGTAGGAAAGAGGGACTACTACAATCCCCAATTTAGATCTCATCTAAACCTGCATTAATGAGAGACCAGTGACATTTGGAAGGAATGTGGGGAGAGTAGGAGATCAACCAAAGGACTTGTATGCATGCACATTAGCATAACCAATGGACACAGACAGTAGGGGGTTGAGGACAGTGTGGGGGGAGGGGAGTGGGTAGGGAGAGGTCAACAGAGGGAAATGAGACATATATAATACTTTCAACAATAAAGAATTTAAATTTAAAAAAAAGTTACACCCCAGTTACACTGCAAAAAATAAAAATAAAAAAGAAATAAACCTAAAGAGTTTTAAGATCTTCTTTGAATTGTTATGGAAATTTTGAGATATTCAATGTTTTAAAGTGTAATTATATATGCGGGCTATATGAATATTTGTTTTAGAATAAAAAGAAGGGATGACAGTATAGACATAGGTTAGAAGATAGTCAGACAATGATGATAGGAAGAGATAGATTGGGATATGTCAAATGAAAAGGTATTAGGGGATGTATTTTTATTTTTAAATATATTTTCATTCAGAGAAGAAGGGAGAGAGAAACATTAATGATGAGAGAGAATCATTGATCATCAGCCTCTTGCACACCTCCTACTAGAAATTGAGCCCACAATTCAGGCATGTGCGCTGGCCATGAAGTGAACTATGACCTCCTGGTTCATAGGTCGATGTTCAGCCACTGAGCCAAACCAGCAGGGCTATTAGGGGATTTAAAGAAATTACATAGCAGTGAGGGTAGAAAGAGGTCATGTTAAAAGAGTCCTTTCTGTTTGCTGGGATACAAATACAATTGCGGTGAAAAAGAAAAGGAGGAATGCAGGATGACCTCAGATTACTAACTTGACAATCATTAGTTAAATTTACAAGTAAAGACTTTGTGGAGAAAATAAGAAGCTGTTAAAATGCGATGTTTGAGGTTGACGTAGAATGTTCTGGTGAGAATACTCCAATAATCAGCTAGATATAGAGCTCACCTAAGGGCCAGAATCAGAGACTTTGTAGAAATGAATTTATAGAGGAAGGGTAGGTAAAATGCAGCACACAGGCCAAATCTGGCCCCAAACCTATTTTTTTTTAAATACAGTTTTATTGGGACTCAGCCAAATCCATTAGCTTATGTTCAGTTTATGGCTGATTTTGAGATATTAATACAACTAGTAGTTGTAACCAAGATTACATGACCAACAAAGCCTAAAGTTTTATTTTAAAGAACTTGATAAAATTTGCCAACTCCTGCTGTAGATGTTATTTGAACCTTAAAGAGTGAATGAGATTGATAGGAAAGTATACAGACAGGAAATCCAAGAGGTTCACCAATAATACACAGGCAAACTAGTTATTATTTTTTGATGGGAAAATATCCCTGTATCTATTACGTGTGGCAAAAGAGTCCCGTGTGATTGTAAAGAGGTTATATTAAGTGTTGATGTTGGTGATCTAGTTCAAATAGTCTATCTTTTCTGTTTATTCATATGGCAATAAACGGAAAGTTATTATGAGAAACAAGGGAAACAAAATGTGTAGAAATTCAGCACTGAAGAAAAGGGATAAAAGAATGAAAATGATTTCCTGAACTCAATTTTTATAACCATAGTGAGAAACCTAAAATCAAAGTACTACAACAATTGGTTTGAAGCCCGAAAATCAGACTCACAACCTACAGAGAATTAAGGGTAAAATAAACAGGGTGTTAGAAGATAAAATGTCAATCTAAAGCTATAAAAGTGCTAGTAAGTATATATCGAAAACAATAAAACTAAATGAGAAAGAGGTCAGTGTATAGTACTGTATTTCTTTATTTCTTTGCCTTATTCTATAAATATTTCAAAGTTAATTATTTTATTTATAATGAGAGTGTAACTAGCAGAGTGGAGGATTGTTTGAAGTGGGGCAGTGGCTTCCTTTTCAGTTTTATTTTTCCACTGTATTCCCATGATTTTTTTCTCTCTACATACATTATCTTATAATTAAAATAGAATATCCTGCATAGAAAAAATATCCTTTTCTATATTATGTGCAAAAATAAAATTCCAGAAAATTACACATTTAAATTGTCAAAAGAAAATTAATAAAACTTCCTATAATATATAGAAGAGTATGTTTATGAATGTTGGGAAAATGAAAATTTCTTAAATATATGTATAAAACACTCATAAATAAAAATAATAAACTCTATTATATTGTATATTAACTTCTGTACATCGATGACAGCATAGAGAGAGTAAAAGTGAAAGCCACAGGGTAGGAAAATATATTTGGAATTCACATATAACTGATGAAGTGTATGCCTCAATCATTATGAAGAATTTCTACAAGTTGTTGAAAAAAGAACAGACTATCCGATTGAAAACTGGGAGAAGTTTTTAAAATGTGAGAAAGGGCACAAGGGGGCTTATTGGCTGCTGACAATGTTTTATATCTTGATCTGGATGGTATTTATAGAATGATCACTTTGTAGTAAATAAGAAATGATTTTACGTTTCACAGTAAAACCATCTAATTCTTTTGTCATCTTCATAAAATAAAATAAAAAATTGCCAGACCAATTGACACAGAGTTCACCAGTCCCATTAGTAGTTAGGAAGTTGCAAATTAAAACTAAAACGTGATATCACTATATGCCAATCAGAATAGTAAAAATGTAAAAGTTTGACATTTTTTGTGGTGCTGAGAATATGAAGCAATTGGAATTCTCCTACATTGCTCCTTGGACTATGAATTATAGACAGGAATGTGAATTTTCATACACTACTCCTGCTAGAAGTGAAAACCATTTGGAACTATTCAGTAATATTAAAAATGTACATAATCTATGGCCTGTCAATTTCACTCCGAGGTATATACTCTACAGAAATGCTTGGGCATACGTTGCAGAAAATAGGTACATAAGTAACTATAACAACATTATAACAACTCCAAAGTAAAACGATCTAAATATTTATCACCAGTAATAATATGTCATACAGTGGAATATTATATAGCAATGAATAAGCAACAGCATGGACTGATCTTAAAAGTATGAAATTGAGCAGATGAACTCCCACACAACAGAATACATGCTGCATGTTCCATTTATAAAAACTTCAGAAACATACAACAACCAAACTCAAGTGTTAGGAATGTATATTTATAATACAAAGCTCTAAGGCAAGCATGTCAAACTCAAAGGCTAACACAGGCCAAATAAGCAAGATTTAATTTTATGTGGGTCATAAAAAAACAAAAGCTTCAATTTTCATAGAAACATCGGTTTATTTAGCTGGAGACAGGATGAATACAAAGGGCTGAAATAAGTAATCATTAACATAAGATAATAGAACATTTTAATAAACATTAATATTTTTCTTAAATATTCACTTTACCAGACACTGAGTAACTTCACAAATTAATAAGCATAATGCAAATAAAACCATTTTTCTTCTTCTCCGAAAGCAAAAATATTTCCTGTTGTGCACACCCAACAAGTCAGTCCTAGACTATAGATGTGGCAGTTGGCCGCTAAAATATTCGCTGCTAGCTTGGAGAGAGAAATGGTGTGCCTGCACATAAGGCATGTAAGGGAAATGAATGCAACATGATTATAGTAATCAGTCATTAGTGAACATTGTAGTTCATTATTAATAATTATATATAACAGGGTATTGTAAAAATAAATTATGAAATTTTTATTAATATATCTCTTACATACCGTTATATTGGCTGGCTGGACCGCAAAAATATTGATTGTGGGCCACAAGTTTGACATGTTTGCTCTAAGGGAATGCTTACCAGGAAGGTAGGAGAGAAAATATATAGAGGGTGGACAGGAGAGACTAGTGATTAGAATGGGTTCAAGAGGGATTTCTGGCTGTTGGATTTATTCCTTTTTAAATTCCTGGCTTGAGTTATGGTCACAATGTATACATTCTTCTATATGTTAATACATTTAACAATAAAGGGTGTTTCTAAAATAAAATATGTATGTAGCATAGAGCTAGGTATGGGCAACTATGGATTCCATGATGAAGTAATGATTCAGCATCTGTAAGCAGGCTAATGATATTGTCTATTTGCTTTATTTTTTTAAAATTTTGATTTATTGTTTATTACAAATAGTAGTACATACAGTATGTCTTCTTTTTTTCCCATTGACCTGCCTCCGGCCTTCCCTACTCCCTGGCATATACCCTCACCCTCCCACCCCCAATGTCTTGTGTCCTTCGGTTAAACTCTTATTCCTCCCAACCCTCCCCTGCCTTCCTGCTGTAGTTTGACAGTCTGTTTGATGCTTCTTTGCCTCTGTATCTATTTTTGTTAATCGGTATATAATGTCCTTTATTTTCCACAAATAAGATCATGTGGCATTTATCTTTCACTGACTAGCTTATTTTGCTTAGCTCTCCAGTTCTATCCATGCTGTTTCAAATGGTAAGAATTCCTACTTTTTACAGCAGGTTAGTGTTCCATAGGGTTTTTTTAATCCACTCATCTGCTGACGGGCACCTAGGCTGTTTCCAAATTGTAGCTATTGTAAATTGTGCTGCTATGAACATAGGGGTGCATAAATCCTTTCTGATTGGTGTTTCTAGCTTCTTAGGATATATTCCTAAGAGTGGGATTACAGGGTCAAATGGGAGTTCCATTTTTAGTTTTTTGAGGAAACTCCATACTGTTCTCAACAGTGGCTGCACCAGTCTGCATTCCAACCAGCAGTGCACGATGGTTCCTGCTTCTGTACTTGGGTATTTTTTTCTACCTTGTCTTCTAGCTCAGTGATGCAGTCCTCTACTTCTTCTAGTCTACTTTTGATGCTTTCTATTGAGTTCTTTACAGCAGTGATGTCATTCTTTTATTTTTTCTCGATTCTTTATGATTTCCTCTTGGTTCTTACTCCTATTGTCAAATTTGTCTTTCATTCTTTTTAGCCACTTTATGACCATTTCTCTAAACTCTTTCTCTGGCAGGTTGTTTGCTTCTATTTTGTTTACTTCCTTTTCTGGTGATGCCTGCTTTTCTTTCCTATGCAGGCTGTTTCTTTGTCTGCCCATGGTCTTTCTTCTCCAGGTGTCTGGTTATGTAGTTCTCTCTCCTTATCCCAGCTGAAATCTAACTTTTCTGTGTGGCGTGTGGAGCTCCTCTGAATCTAAGTGTTTGTGGTGATTGGGGAGCAGTGTTCTGGGTCCCCCGGCTGTTTGATGGGTGCTGCAGCTGTAGCTTCTCATGCTGTTCGGTGGGTGCTGCAGGTGTAGATTCTCAGGCTGCGGTAAACATTCACTTTCTCCTTCAAGATGGTGTGGTCTCTGCGTACATGCTGGTGGCTCCTGGAGGAAAAAGAAAACGTGGCAGTGGGGGCTTCCTGGTCAGGGGAGCCCTGTCCAACTGTCCTCCACCTTCTCCTGAAGGATAACTGTCCCTTAACTTGCCAACAAACACTCCCAGTGCGTCCCTCACTTGTTATCTCTGTCTTCTCTGCGACAAGGCTCTGGACACGTCTGTCTATTCTGCCGCCATTTCCCCCCCGCCTCATTTTACTTACTTTAAATCCTAAAATTAAAGATAAAATCACTGTTTAAATGTCTGTTGGAGTCCAGAGAGACACTGCCATGGCTTGGATTCTATATTAGTGACATGATTTGCATTTGAAAACCTTAGCTAAATAGAGGTAGAGTAATAATAATGAAAGCTACGTACTCATATTTTTTTAATACCACCATATACTCTTTTAAGGAATTCAGACATAATCACTTATGTAACCCTCACAAATAACTTAAGGAGGTTATTTCATAAACTATTTTTGTAAACCCTTTCTGGAGAGGTCACTTACTTACCCAAGGCCACACAGTAAATGGTGGAGCTGGGACTCGAACCTACGCAGTCTGGAGGCTGTGCTTTACCCAGCATAGGAGGCCAGGTCATTCATGGGTTCAGATATAAGCCTATGTCCAGAGAGTGTGGCCATGAGACAGATAGCTGGAGTGGAGTCAAATGATAAAATGATACATCTTTGAGATATGTGGCTTTGGGTTCAGAATTATATATATATATATTAGACATGAGAGCAGAGCAGAGATGATCTGGGGCAGTGTCTTAGGAGTAAGAAGTAAAAGGTGTAGGAAAGAAGGGAGCAGAGTCAACCATGGTAGTGCTCCTCAGAGTGAGTCAGATTCTGTAGAAACTACTCCATACCTGCTAGTATACTAAGTTTTATGAAACAATTTTATTTCTATGGAAGTGGGGTCCAGTGCGTAGGTGGGGAAGGTTCAAAGTACTAAGATTTGTGGCAAGTAACTAATTTAAATTTCATTTACCTACAGTTTGGTCCATGAAAATTTAGCCAAGATTCCTCCCACTTACCACATCCAAGATGAAATATGTGAGAGGAAATAACCAGCCACACAATGCTGAGTTAGCAGACCTCAGTACTAAGCCACAATGGAAATGTCAGAAGGCTACCAGGGTGTTATTTATTTAAATCTATTTTGTGAAATTCAGCACCACCTTAATGGCCTGAAAGTGTTAAAGTATGTCCCAAGTACCTAAATTACTCTCTAAATGTAATTTATGCTTGAGAATAATCTGACTAATGATTTAGAACAGCAGGAAATAAGTTATGCTGCACATAAATGGAGCAGCAGTGTAATTTTAAATACTGCTTGCATAGTGAATGAGAATTTTAATATTTGCAAAATTTTAAAATCACTTGATTTATTATCCATATGTTTATACTAATATTTTTGGTCCTTATTTAGTTCAGTCTACATCTCTTCTTATTGCCAAGAAAAAAGGCAACTATTTTCCCTGAGATATAATATAGAGGGTAAAATTTATATTTATTTCCCTGAATGTTATCTTTAATGTCTCTTTGTGTTTTTAATTGGCACTGCCTTTTCCCTCAATCATGTGTACAGTCCAATTAATACTGTGAGGATTTTAGGGGGCTTAGTGACTGATTAGAGATTAAATTTACAAGTGTAACATTAAAGCTAGTAAAATTTTCATTCATTCAGAATTTTTGTTGGTGGGAGTTTACATTTATTAGTCATCATGATAAAAATGAAATTTTACATAGTGCATTTATGAATAGCCTCAGAGTTGCTGTTGACACATATTAACTGAATGTGTATTTAAAAATTTTATGTATACTTGAAATTGAGTTTAAAATATTATTACTCACTTTAAGTGCCATTACATGCAAATGTGCAAGCTTTTATTCTTAAACTAGAGGTCCAGTGCACAAATTTGTGCAGGGGTGGGTCCCTCTGAGTGGCCTGCAGGTGTCAGGCTGAAACCCGCAGTCCAGCACCACCTATAGCTCTTATCTGCTGCTCCTACTCATCCCAGTACCACTGTGCCTGCTGTAGGCTTGTGTCCAATCAGTCCCGATCTGGAGAGTTTGAACTGCCACAAGCCTTGAGCCTTGTACTGGCACCCTCCCAAATGAAGTGGCCTGTGGGATTGGGCTGAAACCTGCTCTCTGACATCCCCCAATGAGTCCCAGATTGCAAGAGGGTGCAAGTCAGGCTGAGGGACACCACCAGTGCATGATTGGGCTGGGGAGGGGTCTAGTGAGTGTCTGACCCATCTTGTTCAATCCTGATCAGCTGGACGCCAGCAGCAAGCTAATCTACTGGTCAGAGCACCTGCACCCCGGTGGTCAGTGCACATCTTAGCGACTGGTCGACTGTCGGTAGCCAGGACATATCATAGCGAGTGGTTGAGCAGCCTTAGCATATCATTAGCATATTACACTTTTATTGGTTGTTCAGTTGTTCTGCTGTTCGGTCTATTTGCATATTGCCCTTTTATTATATAAGATATTTTGTTTGGCTAGAGGTACTCATTTTAACATTAATCTATAATAATAAAAGCATAATATACTAATTAGACTGGATAGCTGAATGACCTTCCAGATGGAGCCGAGACAGTCGCCACGGCTGCAAGGGCCGAGGCATTTTTCAAAGTTTTGTAGTTGTAGGCTATACAGAATACTCTCTGTTTAGATATTGACAAAGTGACAGTGGAAGTAGTTCAGATCTAGTCATTACATATGCGGAGGTTTGGGCTGCAGGGATAATGGAAAGGAACAAAAGGGAAGGGGGGCCTTTAGGAATATGGGAGTAATGAACAGTCACAAAGTTCAGAAGCAGTAGCAGGACATGGGGGGTAGAAGGCAGAACTGGGCGCCTGGCAATTCCATCCTATCTCACTTTGGTGGACTTGGAAAAGTATATAAATAGGAAAACCCAAGACCTTGGCCTGTTTCCCTTCTCTTCCTCCCTCCAGCTATGGCTTGTAGAGCTATGGGTACTATGATCAACTGTATGGATCCCCATGGATTTTTTTCTTGATAAATTGAGAGGAAATATAATCTGTGAAGAGGAATAGGGGCTGGGATAGGAGGAATCTTTGTGGAATCTGGAGGATGATGGTGATTGCCAGCATGGTTACTGGTGGAGGGCTATGTCTGGGCAGCAGCCTGAAATGAAAAGAGTGTATATTTATAGCACAAATGGAGAATCACCTCCTAGTAGTGAAAGGTTTGGCAATAAGGGTAATACTGGTGATTGAGTAGGAAAAAAAAAGCAAAGTAAGAAGGGCACTATTACAAATGTGGAATGTTAAATTGTGACAAAATGACTTCTCTGTCCTCTGATTCGCTGCTTTCTGCCCGTTTCTCAAACCATGGTAGCAGAAAAAGAGTGGGAGGTGGTAGTAGTTAGCATGTGAGACTACCTTTTAAAATTATTTTTGAATGGCTGTATTTTTCTAAATATCAGAGTATGAAATGCACATTGTAGGGATCTTGACAACAGAGAAAATAAATAATGAAAAGTAAAATCAATTATAGTCTTACTAAGATGGAACAATGCCAACTATGCATCATTGTTTTTTTAGGCTCTCATTTAACAACTCTTTGGATCCAGTGACACAAGTGCCTGTGAGACATACACAATGTACCAATTTTTTTAAAGGGAATATATTCTTAAAATTTATTTTGTAAGTTTTATATTATGTATTAGATATCACTAAAAAGCTATATAATATTATTAAACATGTAATATATTTCTAAGATCATTCTGTGGCTGATGGTAACATGATATTTGATCACCTCTAGAATGCCATCCTATATAATAAAGAGGTAATATGCAAATTGACAGCCACATCCTCACACAAGATGGCAACCCCCATGTGGTCACAAGATGGCCACCACAAGATGGCAGGCAGGGGAGGGCAGTTGTGGGTGATCAAGCCCGCAGGGGAGGGCAGTTGGGGGCAACCAAGCCTGCAGAGGAGGGCAGTTGGGGGTGAACAGGACAGCAGAGGAGGGCAATTGGGGTGACTGGGCCAACAGGGGAGTAGTTAGGTGTCGATTAGGTTGGCAGGGGAGTGGTTAGAGGGCAATCAGGCTGGCAGGCAAAAGGAGTTAGGAGCAATTGGTCAAGCAGGCAGGTAGGTGAGCGGTTGGGAGCCTGTAGTCCTGGCTTGTGAGAGCCGAAACCAGCATTCTAATCCCACAGGGATCGGGCCTAAACCAGCAGTTGGACATCCCCCGAGAGGTCCCAGATTGGAGAGGGTGTAGGCTGGGCTGAGGAACACCCCCCCTCCCAGTGATGAATTTTGTGCACAAGGCCTCTAGTTAATTATAAAAGTCATAATTCTTCTTTTTCAGCTATCTGTAGTTAGAGACTCTTGGTTACCATTGATTGCCTTTCCTTTTTCTTCTGCTGCTAAAATAGTCCATTTTAAAAAAATCTTTATTGTTCAAAGTATTACACATATACCCTTTTTCTCCCTCATTGACTCCCTCCTCCCTAGGCCTTTACCACATTATTGTCTATGTCCATAAATAATGCATGTATGCATATAAGTTCTTTGGCTAATTTTTTCCAGCCCTCCCCCCACTTCCTTCTGAGATTCTTCAGTATGTTCTGTGTTCCCATGCCTCTGGTTCTATTCTATTCATAAGCTTATTGTATGCATTAAATTCCACATAAAAGTTAGATCATGTGATATTTGTCTTACTCTGACTAGCTTACTTTGCTTAGCATAATCATTTCCAGGTCCCTTCATGCTACCAAATTACAGTCCACTTTAAATATTTTTATTTTAAATATTTTTAAATTAAGAAATATAGTTAGTAACTAAATGAAATGTGTGATAGAATGCAAACTACATATAAATGTATAACTAACTATTTGGAAGGTAATAAAGAATACAAATAAGAAAAAACCTTGCAAGGCTATCTCTGAATTGTTTAATTGGTATGATGAGAATTCATCCAGAAAAAGAGGAAATCCCAGCAAAGACCATGTAAGGCTGTGAAAAGCACCATTGAAACCACAGAGATCTGATAGAATCCCCTCTCTACCATTTACACCTATTTACTTTTTTGGCAAGTTACTCACTCTCTTATTTTTCTCCAGGGGAAGTAAGAATAATAATTGTTAGGTTGCAAGTGATGTTGCAGAGTCAGTGAAATTGGATTTGTAAAAGCACAGAGCTCATGTCTGACTTATAGTAACTGTTTGATACATGTGACTTCCATTCTCTTCCCAATAAAACAGTAAGGAGTTCTGGCCTGACTTAAGTTCTAAAATAATTTCAAGTTCCTAAATGAATGTAAAGAACTGAAAAGATATTTAAAACTATAATCCATTGCATCTCAAGAGTAGCACTCAGAGAACTTTGAGAGACTACTGTCCTCTGAGGCAGCCCTACAGCCAGGATATGCAGAGAGCTTTTTGGTTTAGTGCTAGCAAATATTTGTCTGGACAGGCCCTGGGTGATCCAGTAGATCAGAAACCCCATAAGACTTTCAAACTTACTTTGTAGATTTTTTTTCATCTTGATTGTATACTAAAATCACCTGGGTGCTTTTAAAAATACCAATATTTGTACACCACCTCCAAATATACTGATTTAATTGGTCTTTAGGAGGGCCTGGACTCAGTGTTTTACTGTTACTGTATTGTTTTTCCAACACCCCCGTGATTCTTAGGTGCAACTGTTTTAAGGTAAATGTAAAGGTGGACTCATGGAATTTCCTCCAGAATTCCAACTTAAAATGTTAGTGGATCCAATAAAAATAACGATAAAGGGAGATAGGAGTGATATTAAAGGTGCTAGACTATATGAGGTCATTTGATTTTGATCCTTTTGAAATTGAATGGCTTCAAAATACTTAATTTATTAGATGTTAATATATTTTTAAATTACTAGAATTAAAAAATAAGTATGCTCACAGGGAAGAAAATGTCAATACTCCACAATAATTCTCTATCTTTCAATCAAGAAATGTATTCAATTTTAATGGAAGAAATGAACAAAACAAATTGATGTACAAAATACAACTAGAGGCATGGATATATGGAACAGATTGACAAATGTTAAGAGGGGAGTAGGTTATAGGAGACTGGATGAAAAAAGGTGAAGGTACTAGCTAAAGAACATATATCCATAGCCCATGGACACAGACAAAAGTGTGATGAAGGCCAGAGGAGGGAGTGTTGAGGAGAAGGAGCAAAAGCGGATAAAATTACTTCTGTAATAACATCAACAATAAAAAAAAAACAAAAAAAACAGCCTTTTATTTTTATTCATCTTTTCTATTTAATATTATTCTTATCAGTGTAATTAGATGTGCATTCTGTGTTCATATAATTTGTTTTATATAATCCATTCTTTTTCTTGATCCATGTTTTTCACCTCTAGGCATTTTGACAGATCTGTTGAAAAATGGCGACGATTTCATTATGATATGAAGGTATTTAATCAATGGCTAACAGACGCTGAACAGTTTCTCAAAAGGACACAAATTCCTGAGAATTGGGAGCATGCCAAATACAAATGGTATCTTAAGGTAAGATTTTGTTATTTCTTTATTCAAACTGTGCTTGTCATCACCATAGTGTCACAGCTGCTTAATTTGTTCAAGTTTAGGTTCTGAATGATGATGGAAACTTATAATTCTTGACTTTTTTTTCGTCCCTACACATAGTAGAGCATCATGATGATGATGATGATGTTGGGAGACTGTGCTGTGGATTTTTCTGGACAAGATTAAAGTTAGCTTAGAATATAACTGGTTTATCTGATGGAAGTGTAATTGAATCTGTGATACTAAGGAGCATCTTCAGGCAGAGTGTCCTATAGCTTTAGGGTGGTGTGTGTTTTTGTTTTATGTTGGATCCTGTCCAAAAGAAGAACTTGTGGTATACTTAGCAATAATGTAGTTGCTAGAAATATCCATCATGATAAAATTACAGGTCTGTTTCCCTAAGGACAATTTGTAGTAATGTAGCAATATTTCCATATATTCTATTGACAAAATGCCTTCTGAGATAGGCCAGAGGCCAAAACAATGCAGAGTTAATTGAAGGTACTTATTGACTTTTTTTATGGTTTATGTTAATGGAAAGGTAACATATGGATTACAACCAGTGTACCATTTAATTTCAACTTGCTGTGTCTTTTTGTGTATGCAGATAAAGATAAATTGGATTGTGGAGGTTATAATTTAGGTTATAAAATATACAGTTTGGGTTTAAGAAATATTGTGTTTATTATACCACATCTTAAGTATTTTTGGAGTTTTTTTAAACTCAAATTGTTCATGTAGAAGTGTTCAGTCAAGTAGTTTTGAATTGTGGCCAATTTTTAATGCCAGAAAATGCTGATCAAGACAGATGAAAGCAAAAAAAGAAGGCGATTTATTAAACAGTTCTAATGTTTCAAAAGGCTGGATTCATAAAAGAAATATCATATTCAACTTTACAATTCTCAAAGATTTTTGCATAACAAACATGCATTTTGATATTAAGAAAGTAAACATTTATATATCTATGTATATGTAAAGTATGTAAATATAGAAAATGAATAATTTAAAAATATTGTATAATTATGTGTATGTCAATCAAACTTATAAATACATAGCATTGGCATTGGAGGTAGAAAAATTTTATTGATTTTTCAATCTGCCATCATACAGAATATAAGTTTTATAATAGCACTAAAATACATTTTGAGCTAGTATAGCATCACTAGGTCTTTGACTTAAAGGCAAAAAATATTAAGTGTAATATAAGGTTTTCTTGGGGAGATTATAAATCTCTTGCCATTTCCAAAGATATATGACACAAAGTAGTTACATATTTGTTTTATTATAAAATAATATGTACTCATTATACAGAAAATAAAACAATGTAGAAGTGTATTCACACTTCCATTCTACTCCACAGAGGGTGATTTTTTAAATAGGCATTTTGATACATATTTCGGGTTGGCATCATTGGGAAGCTCACACTGACATGGAGATTAGCATACGGAAGGTTTATTAGGGAATGCTTTTGGGAATTGAACAATTGTTTTATGAAGTTCCTTGGCATTGTTTTCTTCATGTTTCCTATTCTTGTGGACTGTTAAGTTTCTTGGATCTGTGAGTTAAGCATTTTCATAAAATATAGAAATTTTAAGGCATTGTTTTTAAAAATATATTTCTGTCCCTTTTCCTTTTCAGGGACTCTGATTATGCACATTAGGCTGTATAATCTGTCCCACTACTAACTGGTGTTCTGTACTTTTTATTTGCAGTATTTTAAAATAATTCATTTTAGATATCTTGTATTATAAACTTATTAAATCTATTTTTTTCAGTATCTAATCTGTGGTTAATCATATCTAGTGTATATTTTTAACCTCAGATGTTGTTTTGTGTGAGTGAACACATTATTGAAGTGTGATTTAGGATTTTAACACCTTTCACGTCTCTTTTCAATGTGTCAATCTTTCCTCTACCTCCTTGAAAATATGAAATACAATTATAATAACTGTTATAATGTTCTTGTCTGTTACTTTTAGTATATATATCTATTTTGGGTCTATTTCAATTTGAGTTCTTTATAAGTTTTGGATATTAAACCCTAGTTCTCCTCATTATGCTTGTTATTTTCTAGCTTCTTTGCATGACTGGTAAACTTTTTTCTCATTTGATTTTTATTTTTAAAATATTTAGTGAATTTATTGGGGTGACATGGCTTAATAGATCATCCTATCCATGTGATTATTAAAATTCTCCTCTAATATAATCCAAGTTGTGATGACCACATACACATAAAATTTCCCTTAATTTTATTTCTAAAGCATATATCAGATGTCTCCAGGACAACTGGGGACATACCCATTCTGAAAAGGCACCATGTCTCACCTTACAGGTACTTTCATCTCATTGGCTTACTGCATCATCAAACTATATATATTAAGCTTTTGATCACAGACAGCACCTTTTATTTTCTTTTTTTAATCTTTATTTAATATAATGGGATGATATTAGTTAATAAAATTATATAGGTTCAGGTATACACTTCTATAATACATCATCTGTATATTGTGTGTTCACCATCCAAAGTCAAGTCTCTTTACATCATCATTTTCCCCTTTATCCTCTTATACCTCTCCCACCTCACTTTCACTTTGGTAATCATCATACTGTTATCTTTGTCTACAAGTTTATGAGATTTTTGTTTTGTTTAATCCATTCACCCTTTTCACTCAACCTCCCAACTCCCTCCTTCCCCCCTGACAGCATTCAGTCTGTTCTCTGTGAGTCTCTTTCCATTTGTTTGTTTATTTATTTTGTTCATTAGGTTCCACATATAAGTAAAATTACATGGTACTTATCTTTCTCTGACTGGCTTATTTCGCTTAGCATAATATTCTCCAGATCTCTCCATGCCATCTCAAAGGATAAGAGATCCTTCATTTTCATAGCTGCATAGTATTCCATTGAATAAATCTACCACAGCTTTTTTATCCACTCATCTACTGATGGGCCCTTGGGCTGCTTCCAAATCTTGGCTATTGTAAATAACACTCCAAGGAACACAGGGGTGCATATATTCTTTAGAATAAGGGTTTTGAATTTCTTTGGATATATTCCCAAAAGTAGACTTGCTGGCTCTATAAGGCAGTTCCATTTTTAATTTTTTGAAGAAACTCCATACTTCTTTCCATAATGGTGCACGAATCTGCATTCCCATCAACAGTGCATGAGGGTTCACTTTTTTCCACAACTTCAATAACGCTTGTTTGTGGATTTATTAGTGGTAGCCATTTTACCAAGTGTGAGGTGATATCTCATTGTGTTTTTGATTTGCATCTCGCTGATTATTAATGATGTTGAGCATCTTTTCATATGTCTATTGGTGTTCTGTATGTTCTCTTTGGAGAAGTACCTATTCAAGTCCTTTGCCAAATTTTTAATTGGGTTGTTTATTTTTTTGTGTTGAGTTGTGTAAGTTCTTTATAAGTTTTGGATATTAAACCCTTATCAGATGTATCAATGGCGAATATGTTCTCCCATGCAGTGAGTTGCCTTATCATGTTTGTTGATGGTTTTCTTTGCTGTGCAAAACATTTTAGCTTGATGCACTCTAATTTGTTTATCTTTCTTTTGCTTTCCTTTCCTGAGTATATATATATCAGAAACAATATTGATGTAATAAATGTCCAAGAGTTTACTGCATATGTTTTCTTCTAGAATTTTTATGGTTTCAAGTCTTACATTGAAGTCTTCAATCCATTTTGAGTTTATTCTTGTAAATGGTGTAAGAAGGTGGTCTAGTTTCATTTTCTTGCACATATCTGTCCAGTTTCCATAAAATTAACTGATCATAAAATCAGGGGGTTATTTCTTTGATTTCTGTTCTGTTCCATTGATATTGATACATGTCTTTTTTTATGACATTACCATGCTGTTTTGATTACTATAGACTTTTAGTATAGTCTGATATCAGATAGTGTGATTCCTGCAATTTTGTTCTTCTTTCTAAACTTTGTTGTGGCTCTTCAGAGTCTTCTGTGGTTCCATATACATTTTTTGATTATTTATTCTAGTTATGTGAAAAATGTATCTTTTTTAAATTTTATAGTTTCAGGTATACAATTGTGTTATCAGGGAGGAGGACGGGAGAGGGCGAGAGAGATAGAAACATCAAAGATGAGAAAGAATCATTGATCAGCTGCTTTCGGCACACCCTCTACTGGGGATCAAGCCGGCAACCTGGGCATGTGCCCTTGACTGGAATCAAACCTAGGACCCTTCAGTCCATACGACAACACTCTATCCACTGAGCCAAGCCGGTTAGAATGAAAAGTGTATCTTTATAGGAATTGTGTTAAATCTATAGATTGTTTTGGGTAGTATTTATATCTTGATTATGTTAATTGTTTCTATCCATCAACACAGTACATGCTTCCACTTACTAGTATCTTTTTAAATTACTTCAGTGTCTTATAATTTTCCAGGCATAGATACTTTGTACCCTTGGTTAAATTTATTCCTATGCATTTTTAAAATTTTGTATCCTGCTACTTTACTGTATTTATTAATCAGTTATAGTAGTTTTGGTGGAATCTTTAGGATTATCTATATAGAATATCATGCCATCTGCAAATAATGACATTTTTATTTATTCCTTTCCATTTGGATGCCTTTAATTTCTTCTTTGATTTCTGTGGCTAGGATTTCCAGTACTATGTTGAATAAGAGTGGTGAAAGCAGACATCTCTGTTCCTGAACTTAAGGGAAACGCTTTTTGATTATGTCCATTGAGTATGATGTTGATTGTGGGTTTGGATGACTGGTAATTTTTGATATTTTTATGCAAATGAATATTATTGACCTTTGTTCTGGGACAGAGTTAACTTGAAAACAATTTGATCTTTTATATTCTGTGAATTTTGAATGGAACAGCATAACTCTAGGGCTAATTTTCCCCTCTCCCACTGAGTAAAAACACTTCTGAGTACTCACTCTGATGCCTTGTTATTGATGGGGTTTTTCACTGTGGTTTTCAGAACTGCCATTATTTCCAGCCATATATGAGCTCTGGTGATTATTAGGTTTAATCCCTTTGTGTAGTTATTCCCCAATCATGTATAGTTTCCTCAGATACATGAGCTGATCAGGACTCAAATGAAGACTGAGAACTGAAAGGGAGCTCTTTGCAGATCTCTAATGTTTTCTTTGGGTATCTTCTCTCTGCTACTCTGTCCTGTGAACTCTAGCCACCTTGGTCTCCTTGAAGTCCCAGCTCTATCTATCAAGGAGGCCTCCTGACTTTGTGATGGTTCCTTCCATCCTCTGTCATAGCCTAGATCTCTCTCTAAATGATAAACTTGGGGCAACTGTAGGACTTAACTGATTGTTTTCTAATTTCTCAGAGATCACTGTCTTTCATTGTCTGAAGTTCAATGTCTTCAAAACCATTGTGTTATATATTTTGTCCATTTTTAAAGTTTTTAGCTAGGAGGCTAAATCTGGTCCCTGTTGCTTCAATTTGGGCAGAAACAGAAGCCCAAAATAAATTATTTTTATGTCATTTGATCTTTTAGTACATATGCTTCTATAAGATCTTGCAACTATAAAATAAATTAAATGCCCTGAGAATGTCTAAAGGTCCCTGCTTCTTCACAATGTGGTATAGTTGAAACATTTTATTAGAGATATTTATGTGTAATTGGAGAATTTTAAAAAATAAGGGAAAGAAAAAATAAGCAGGAGTCATATACAGTACTATCAAAAATAAAATAATTATTTATTTACTTTGTTTTCACACAATTTATCAATAAAATAAAAAAGGAATTATCGATCTCCAGGGAAAAGCTTTTCTAGTGACAGAACTTCGAATGATGTCACAAATCCTCTAGAGTTAAGGTGTTTTCCCCTAGTGATTAGTAGTGTCCAAAATCATGCTCATGAATGAACATGTGCATTTATGTGTGTGCACACATGTACCTGAGATGGCGAGGTTATCTTTTTATTCTGATCAGTCTCAGAAAAAGACTCCAGAAAGACATTGTAAGCCATTTCCATTGATAAGACAAGTGGAATCTTTGGTAATTTCAACTATGTTAGGCATCATCATTATTGATTAATAATGAGTAAAAGAAAGATTTTAAATTTTGCTAGAACATTATTTAAGGACACAATAATGATGATGCCTGCTAGCAGCAGACACATTTGTTGGTATGAATCACTAATGGTTACTTTGAGGAAAATCAGCTAAGCCACTTATATACTAAACAAATATATACAGGTATAGATCAGAGTTTAGCCACACACACACACACACACACACACACACACACACACACATATCACTACAGGCCTGGTGCAAAAATTCATGCACGGGTGGGGTCCAGCAGGCTGCCCATCAGGCAGAAGGGGCCAGGTGTCCTAGAGGAGAGGACGAGGAGGTTGGCCAGCTGGCCCCGCCCAGTGGTAGAACGCTCAGTGGAGACAATTTGCATATTAGCCTACTATTATATAGGATTATTAACAAAGGTATCATGTTAATATATGAAATAGCATTTTTAAAATATACGTGTTTGAGCTTGTCTATATATATTTCTAAGAACTGCATTTTATCTTTTTAGTTTTAAAAATAACATTTTGCCAAGACCAGTTTGGCTCAGTGGATAGAGCATCCACCTGCGGACTGAAAGGTCCCCAAGTTCGATTCTGGTCAAGGGCATGTACCTTGGTTGTGGGCACATCTCCAGTGGGGGGCGTGCAGGAGGCAGCTGATCAATGCCTCTCTCTCATCGATGTTTCTAACTTTCTATCCCTCTCCCTTCCTCTCTCTCTAAAAAAAAAATCAATAAAATATATTTTTAAAAAATAATATTTTACTACTATCCTTCTAATTCTTGATACTGTATTATCATTCAAAGTAAAGTGATTGTGAATATCATAAAGATGGTCTAGTTCCATGAAGCTCAATTATTTTTCTCTGTCCCAAGTGTGTGATAAAATTAAATATAGCAATTCATATTTTTCAAGCTATTCAAAAAAATACGCCATCATGAAGAAAGAACTTCTTTAAAAATACCACGTTTTTACATGAGAAAATATCAATCACATTATATGCCATTAAAATTGATTTGTTGATAGTCATTCAATTATTTATGCAACTCTTTATATGTTAATTTAACCACCAGTAATTGATTGCATATGCAACATTTTATCACCCACAAAAATATTGACATGCCACATTAGGCTCTAATAGAAGCTAAAAAGATAGACTAAAAGGTTAGTAGCCACATTAATAAAGTATAGGTTCAGCTCGTTTATCTCAATAACTACAGAATCTTGGAAAAGCATCTTAAGTCTTCCCATGTCTCTGCCTTCTCTTTTCTTAAATAGGAATAAAAACAATATATGCATGAAATATTTAGAACTGCATGTTCCACTAATAATTACTCATTAAATGTAAGATATTATAACTAATCACACTTCTTAAATGATTAGCTTGTATCTATAAAAACAAAAAAAAATTTTCACTGAATTACTGTTCCCAAATATCTGAATTGCAGATTGAACAACGTAGAAGTTTCATTAAACCTTTTTTTATGAATTATGACATTGTATAAAGTATAGCTCCTGGAATAGGAATTGAGGAAAAATTCCAATTCAGCAAAACACATCATCCTCAGATAGCTGACACTCCTGCTTATTCATTTTAGAACTAACAAGAAGAAATGTTAATGGGTGTTTTGAAGGGAAAGCTGAGCACCATGAAAAAAAGTTATGAAAATGTTAACTCATATACTGACAGAGAGAAAACAGAAAAGTGGATATCATAACATGCCCTAATGTTTAGCTCTACATGTTCTTCTAGACTAGAAAGAAATGTTTTGAAATATGGACTCTTTTTTTATTAATGTATTACATGTGTACATATATTCCCATTACCTCCCCCACCCTACTCCCATGCATGCCCTAACCCCCCAGTGTCTTGTGTCCATTGGTTATGCTTATATGCATGCTTACAAGTCCTTCGGTTGATCTCTTATCTACCCCACCTCTTCCTAAACTTTCCACTATAATTTGACAGTCTGTTCGTTGCTTACTGCTTCTGTACCTATATTTTTGTTCATCATTTTATAATGTTCTTTATTATCCATAAATTAGTGAGATCATGTGGTATTTTTCTTTCATTAAGTAGCTTATTTCACTTAGCGTAATGCTATCCAGTTCCATCCAGGTTGTTGAAATAACAGTAGAAATGATAAAAATCATTATTAGTTTGATCATTTAAAAGAGTGGAATATTCTTGCTATTAATGGAAGGGAAGCCTGTTTAAAGGCAAGTGAACCATGTTAAAAATTAACAACTTTTCTAAAGAAATTCCATTTGCTATCAACCTTAAAAAATTCCATTTGATATCAACCTTAAGAAATAAACAGTGAGATTGTTAGATGAAACTATTTAGGCTCTCAATCAATAAATGTTAAACAAACAAAGGGAGTGAAGTAGCAATGTGTTATCTTGACAGGAGTTAACTTCTGTTTTTAGGCAAAATATCTTCTTAATGTTAAATCAATTAGTTTTCTGCTTTATCTTTCCATGTTACTATGTTTTACTTCTCTGTAATACATGTTATAATGTGGATGCATATTATATTTTATATATTACTGAAATTCATTTAAAGCTGTTTACTTGTACCATAATAATAAACCTGATGGAGTCAACATAGATTAATTATGCCATATTGTAATGTTCACATTCACTATCAAATCTCCAGAAGTTTGTAGTTTAATTTTGTTACAGTTAACCAAATTACACTTTTTTTCTTTTCTCAAATTGGACATTTGAATGGATAATGGAAAGTTGCATGTAAGCCATGTAGTTATAGCATGAGAACAAGAGAACATCGCTGTAATCTCTCAGATGAGGAAATAAATGGAGATAAAAGGACGCTAGTGTCTTGGAGTTGGGGAGAAGGCAAAGAAAGGAGAGTCTAAGGCTGTCAAAGACAATTTTAGCTTCTCTTCAGCTCTGCCTTACCTTGGCTATTTGTGATGAATGAAAATTCCAAAGCATTTTGTCTAGGACCTAAATCTTACAAGTTTAGATTCACAGAGCACATTGATTGGAGCTGGGTAACTTGTGGCCAAAAGTTTGAGAAAAGTGAGTCCGTGGAAAAGGCTCTCTTCCTCGTAATGGAAACACCACAGGTGTCCAGTTCTTCTCAACCTGCTTCTGAGCCTCCAGCCCAGAAAGCCTTCAAGTAGCAGTTGCCATCATTGAAAAACCACTGTCTTGCCCAGAAATAAAGAGTGCTGGGTAGATGTGTGTAGGTCATGGGCACTATATGCTACAGAGAGTGGCTTTTTCTGTATTTTGATTTGGGTATATGTCAATGCCTTATTGATAATCTCCTTCAAATAACTCCATAGGAGATGATTGACTTGGAGTTAACATTGATCAAACCTAAGGCCATCTAGAAAAAGGCATATGGTGTAAAAGACCAAATTGCATGCAAATATGTTTTCGATAGAGTCAGTTTTTACAGTGCTGATTTCACCAGCTGGCTGGTGAGTTTGAAGGCTTCTTAATGGTCACACTGCTGGTATTCAAATGCTAATAGAAACTTTGATGGGAAAATCACTTGAGTAAAAATTTCTGCCATCTGTTGTCCTTCATTGGGGCCCCAGTGTTAAGAATAATTTGTGCTATTGCTGGCCCTTTATATTTCCCCAGCAGTAATAAAATTTCATAAGATTTCATTTGGTAGTCACAAAGCTATCCTGGTTTTATAACTAGAAAACATACACTCACATAAGGGAATCAGCAGGAAAATTTACTGCTAACAGAATTTGTCTCCAGTCACTTGCTTTAGGGTTGCAGCAATGTATAAATATGAGAATACATCTTAAAATGAGTTTTTCAATGTTATTAACTGGTAGTGGCATGAGAATTCAATCTCTTAATACACTTAAACAGTTGGGTACTTCATTCTTTTGTAAATATTGTTAGCTTTTTATTGCTGCTTAGAAACTCCTCTACAACTTCTTCCTTCCTTATATATCTTTTCAGAAGTCGTAAATAACAGATTTATTGGGAGTTTGGGCACCGTGCAGAAATTCAGAGAGGGGCTTTAAATTATTTCCCATCAAATAGGTCTTTCATAGACTAAATATATTAAAATAATTGGATAATTCTAATAGCTTGTTCTTAAAGTTCTGTTGTACAACAGGGCATGTTTAAAGAGATGACAGATTGCCATGCATTATTGAAAAGAAGCAAGAACCAAAATGATAACTTATTATAGTAATCATATTAGTAAAGAATTACTTAAGCCCTGCCGTTGTGGCTCAGTGTTTGAGCATCAACTTATGAACCAGAAGGTAACAGTTCGATTCCTAGTCAGGGCACATACCCGGGTTGTAGGTTCAATTCCCAGTAGAGGGTGTGCGGGTGGCAGCAGATCAATAATTCTCTCTTATTCATGTTTCTCTCTCTCTCTTTCTCTCTCTCTCTCTCTCTCTCTCTCTCTCTCTCTCTCTCTCTCTCCTTTTATTTCTGAAATCAATTAAAAAAGAATTGCTTAAAATATATGAAAACTATATCCCTAAGGGATTCTCATTCTTAGAGTAATAAATTATCAAGAGAATAAGAATCTATAAAAAAACAAAATAAAATAAAGCATGCTAATTACAAATTCCAAAGTGAAAACTGCTAACATCAGCATAAGAGCAATGTGAAGCAGAAATTATTTAATGAAACATAAGATTAAAGTTAATATAGGTGATTTTTATGAATTACAATATTGTGTAAAGAGGAAGTTTCAGCCACCTTGATCTCGTTTCTTCTCACATGCCAGTTACTATTTATTTTAATATTTGTTCCTACCATTAAATCTGCTTTTCTCTTTGCCTGAAAGTTCTCCCCTACTCCTGTCCTTATCACTTGTATCTCAGTCCCCACTTTCAGGATGTTTGTACACTTTTCTTTATTTATATACGTCCATATCTAATGCTATCTTTTTTAGACATGCATTTTGTAACACCTTCTCTCTCTCTCTCTCTCTCTCTCTCTCTCTCTCTCTCTCTCTCTCTCTTTCTCTCTCTCTCTCTCTCCACACATACACACACACACACCACACACAATCTTAATTCCCTTAAAAATGATCCAACTATACATTCTGTATAATACTGTAAAATGCTAAAATTGTAATATTCTTTTGTATATGTGTTATCTATATATTTACCACTAGAATGTCAACCTTCCAGAGACCTTGTCTTTCTTGGTCACCAACATATCCTTAATAGTAGACCTATAGAACATATAACCTTCATTATAATGAATAGTTTAATAAATGAAGGAATTATACTCTCATTGTATCTTTCCTTTAGGCAAACAATTTCCAACTTGTCATTCCTTATTTTTTTATCCCATATCATATCCAAGAAACTATCCCTTTCATTCAATTGCCCTGTCCTCTTCATTGTACACAGTATTTGAAATTTTCATATTTGCTAGCTTTATTCTCTTACCCTTGGAGTGTATCATAAATACCAGAATCTATTCAACAAACATTTAGTGTGAGCCTACTGTGTGCAAGGCAGACACTTGGTTTGCTACTAGAGATAGACTTTGCAAAAAAAAATTTCTCTTAATAAACTTACAGCCCCATAGTAGCACATAACAATATGTCAATACTCCACAAAAGTCCTGGAACCAGAAAGGGGAAATGGGAGTGCTTTGTCTACAGCAGTTTCTTATGTCCCCTAGTCCTTCCTGAGGGTCCGTCATTGCACCTCAAGTGGGGAAAATGATTCCGGGAATGAAGAAACCGCAATATTGTGAAAGGCAGCATAAAGAAAGAACTAGCTATGAACAAGTCATGGAAAGAGAGTGAGAAAATGTTCTGACATAAGTTGTCAATTCTGATGGATGTTAAAATTGACAAATTATAGTATAAGAGGCCTGTTCACAGACGAGTTGGTTCAGGATGCACTATTCATCAAAGCTGAAAAGGAATTATCTAGGCGGAATGCTAAATCTCCCTACTATGTAACCAATTTATAGGTATAAACCAGAGAGTGGGGTTGTTTGCAAACATCATCATTAACAAATTTAAAAATTCTTGCTCTTTTTTGAAGCACTAATTGACAGAAGTTCCTGGCAATGAATTTGTATGAAGGCTTTCTGATAAAAACTAATAAGGAGGAAAGATTCAGGGACATAGGTAACTAAAAAACAGTAGATCTATCTGATGTGAATGCATATCTATGTGGTGGCAAAAATTCCACATGAGACTTTATTGGTTTAATATTACTTTTTATCAGTGAATAACTTTAATACAATTTCATAGTCCTTCAGCTTTTTATCCCCTTCTTGTTCTAGGTTTAGCCATTTTACTTAACCATACTCATTTTAAGGAAGACTTCAGAGAAACTGAAGCAATAAAATCTAGGTTTTCTTGTGGAACATTGAGCTGGTTATTATAAGGAGTAAATATATCACCTGTGACATCCCTCAGAGTTCTGGTCATGCAATGAAATTAATTTTAATATAATAAATATATAATATATCTCGCATATTGATCCTATGGATACATATTAAATCCTTTAGAAGAGCAAACTAATGCGGCAAAATCCTACCAGTAACCTGTGTTTTTGTAATTAAAGTTGTATGGGCGCTCAAACACATTTATTTACAAATCCTCTATGGCACCTCTCTTGCTACAAATAGTTACCACAAAGTTTGCATGGCCTGTAAAGTGCCAAATATTATCTATGTAGCTTTTAACAAAAAAAGGGTTGCTAACTCTTGCCTCAGAAGATCTTACCTAATAATAGACAAACATGTAAATTGACTGTACCTCTGCTATGCCACCAGCCAATCAGGAGTGATATGCAAATTAACCCAACAAAAAAAACGGTGGTTAATTTGCATACACAGACACCTAGTGACAGGGGCGGGAGGCAGGCATTCTGCCCCACCCCCAGTCTCTCAGGGCCTCTGGGCAGCGTGGAAGGTGGGGCTGGAACAAAAAGAAGTGGCTCCAGGACCAGAGTGGAATGGGGCTAGGCCTGAGGGGAAAGGCAGTGCAGGCAGCAAGGGAGAGGAAGGCCCATTCTAGCCTGAATCTTCATGCATTGGGCTTCTAGCAGCTTAATAAAAAGTTATAATGAAAATCGCCTGACCAGTGTGGCTCAGTGGTTGGCATCAACCTATGTATCAGGAAGTCATGGTTTGATTCCTGGTCAGGGCACATGCCTGGGTTGCAGGTTCGATCCCCTGTGTGGGGTATGCAGGAGGTAGTGGATCAATGACTCTCTCTCATCATTGATGTTTCTTTCTTTTTTTATCTTTATTGATTAAGGCATTACATATGTGTCCTTATTCCCCCATTATCCCCCACCTCCCATTCATGCCCCCACCGCTCTGTCCTCTGTGTCCATTGATTAGGCGTATATGCATGCATATAAGTCCTTTAGTTGATCTCTCCCCCTTACCCCCACCATCTCTCTCTCCTTCTCCCTTACTCTATGAAATCAATAAAAATATATTTAAACATGCAAGTGCCCTTTTGACCCTCTCTTTAAATATTCCTTGTTACTAGATGTAACAGAGAAATAGACTGGGTCCATGCTCATGAAACAAATGGAAAGTTATGTTAACCAAAAGAGGCCATGAAAACAGTCTTATTTAAGTCATTAAGAGACTCCATGCATTAGGAGAATGTGTTGGATTAAAATTAAAGAGGTTTTCAAATCACTTAAGTAGTGTATGCTGGATTGAGTTATTTTTGAAGTGTATATAACAACTCTTCTCTTTACTGAGAGTACCACCATTTCCTCTCGACTGCTTGAGCAATCTTAATGGAACAGTAAATCACGTATTTTCTCCCTAGGTGTTCTAAATATCTTTCTGCCAGAGCTTTTCTCTCATCATCTCAGTGATCCTAAGCATAGGTCCTAAGCTTGGCCAATCATATTCTTTCTTGAGAGTTTTAATCTTGTGATAAGCAATAAGGTTGGAGTTCATTCATTCTAGTGAGAATACCTGATCAAGACCAACACACTACTCCTGCTGTGGGGATTCTGGAGTTGTGCCTGTTACAAGCCTTGTTTCATTGATTTTTATCCTCAGTCGTGCAAACGCCTCCATTTCCTTACCATGCACCCCCTTATTTGCAGAGACAGCTTCTGTTGTTTATAAATTAAGAACTCTAATGGCTACCCAGTGTCATCAGAGAAACTCTTCTTCTAGCTGGGCTCCTTTTGTAAAGAAGTTTGAGTATCCTTGAAGAGCCTACAGAGCATAGCCATTTGCATGTAATGAACAGTTTGTAATACTTTGAGATTGATGTGCAATTTCTATTTGACAAGAAAGAAACTATTAGGCTCAACCGTGGTCGTATATTCCAGAATACCAATGTTGTTTCCACACTTTAAGTGTTGTTGGATCATTATATGAGATTCATAATTTTCTTCTGTTGTACCCACTTTTGCATTACCATTCAGTCTTAATTTATTACACCCTATTAAAAGTTTTTAGGTAATTTGTTCTTATTGCTACTGAGACATTAAAATGTCTGCAGGATGTGAAAATGAATAAATTTAATGTGCCAGCATAGTTCTCCAAATCCTGGCATTACAACTAATAGTGCAGCCTTGTATTATATTATAAATTCTAGTTAATGTGGACTTCTTTTGAAAATTCCATTTTGCTGCTATATTTATATAGCACATTTTCCAGTTTATCCTTAAATTTAAATTTCTACTTGTTTTTAATAGTTTATGGCTTTTGTATGTATTTGCAAAAGGACAACATACGTATTTTTAAGTATTAATAGTGGATTACTGAAACAATATTAACTTTAAAACCATGTAATTGTTTGTTGGTTGGTTGGTTGGTTTATGTGTGTTCCAATAAAATGTATTTACGAAAGCAAATGGCAATTAGAATTCACTGACAAGGTATAGTTTGTTGACCCCTAATTCAAAGCAAACATATACAATGGTGAAATAATTAAAGCTCTTCTTAATAAGTGATGAAACAAGGGTCATTTTTCACCACATTCATTCAACATTGTACTGGAATACCTAGTTAATGCTTTAAGACAAGAGAAAGAAATAAAAGACATAATGATTGTAGATTCTTTTGTACATTTCATATTTATGCTTAGGTTTGTGAATACTGACATGTTTTTTTCCTTGAAACCACATAACTGCTAAAAATACTAAGCTGTATAGCATGGTTTATGAATATTTGTTTAAAATATACGCTATAATGAGCAAACTGCACTCTAGTTTATAGGAACCAGGGCTATCCCTAGAGGAGTGTTTACAGCAATTTAATCAGTATATAACCACCCAAGATAAATTCATTAAAATGAGGCTGAATTGTTGAAATATTTTATAGTCTCCCTGGAATAAGTTAAGAACAGAGATTTCAAAATTGAATTTTAATGATGTTCAGATAATGGAGTATATGACACCATTGCACGAGCTTATGGTATGAGCCTACCAGTTTGCTGTCCCACTCAAGGGAGGGATCTACCTATAAGATTATCTGTATTCTAGAGAACCTGTATGCTACTGCTAAGTTCTAGTTTGAACACTTAGCCCAGACAATTCATTGTTCATTATTCTTTAAAATCAATATATTTATTTTAAAAAACACATTACTTTGGAGCTGCTCTGTATCAGACCCTGTCTTGGTGATCAGGATGTACAAATTTACACAACTACAATCTACTCACAGAGAATTCAAGGTTTTCTGAAATAGATGAACATTTAAACAACTGAAACATGAATGGTATATTCAGTAGATGGATATTTAAGCAATTAAAATAACATCTAAGAGGTATAATAGAGATAATGCATCAGGGAAGTCAGGGAAGAAACAACAGAAGCAGTACCACACTGGCTAGAAGCCGCACAGAGGAGGTAATAAATGATACAAAGCTACATCCAGTAGAAGAAAAAAAAATTGAAAAGTTATGGTATAATGAAAAATTGTGATATTATTAGTACATGATGAGAGATGCTCTTGGTCAGATTATGGATCCATGGCAACAAATGGTATTAAGCACATCAATTCCTTTTTTCATTATACTTTATTTTTTTTAATTTAATAAATATTTATTGTTCAGATTATTACAATTGTTCCTCTTTTTCCCCCCATAGCTCCTCTCCACCCAGTTTCCACACCACCCTTGGCCATTACCACCCCACTGTCCTCATCGATAGGTGTAAATTTTTGTCCAGTCTCTTTCCATACCCCCACACCCTTTTCCCCCTAAAAATTGTCAGTTCACTCACTTTCTATGCCTCTGATTCTATTATATTCACCAGTTTATTCTGTCCATCAGATTTTTTATTCACTTGATTTTTAGATCCACTTGTTGATAGATATGTATTTGTTCATATTTTTTATCTTTACCTTTTTCTCCTTTTTCCTCTTCTTAAAGAATACCTTTCAGCATTTCATATAATACTGGTTTGGTGGTGATGAACTCCTTTAGCTTTTTCTTATCTGTGAGGCTCTTTATCTGCCCTTCAATTCTGAATGAGAGCTTTGCTGTATAGAGTAATCTTGGTTGTAGGTTCTTTCTGTTCATCACTTTAAATATTTCTTGCCACTCGCATCAAGCCTGCATAGTTTCCATTGAGAAATCAGCTGACAGTTGTATGGATGCTCCCTTGTAGGTAACTAACTGTTTTTCTCTTGCTCCTTTTAATATTCTCTCTTTATCTTTTGCTCTTGGAATTTTAATTATGATGTGTCTTGTTGTGATCCTCTTTTGATTTCTCTTGTTTGGGATTCTCTGTGCTTCCTGGACTTGTAAGTCTATTTCTTTCACCAGGTGGGGAAGTTTTTGGTCATTATTTTTTTCAAATAGGTTTTCAGTATCTTTCTTTCTCTCTTCTTCTGGAACCACCATAATTCTGATGTTGGTACATTTGAAGTTGTTCCAGAGGCTCCTTACACTATCTTCAAGTTTTTGGATTCTTTTTTCTTCTTGCTTTTCTGGTTGAGTATTTTTTGCTTCTTTGTATTTCAGATCTTTGACTTGTTTCTCGGGATCTTTTAATCGACTGTTAGATATCTGTATAATATTTTTTTTTATTTTAGTCAGTGTATGCTTAATTTCTAGTTGGAGAAACCAAGATGGCAGCATAGGTAAATAGCTAAACTGCTTCCTTGCACAACAATTTCAAAACTACAAGTAAAAGACAAAACAGACATCATCCAGAACCACAGGAAGGCTGGTTGAATAGAAATTCTACAACTAGAAGGAAAGAGAAAAGCACACTGAGACTCAGAGGAGCTGCAGAAGGCAGAGGTACTGATACATGCACTTGGGGAGGACTGGCAACTAAGGGCGCAGCTGGCTTTTTCAAGGAGGAGGTAGACAAAAGCTCCCAAATGCGCTGAACTCCAGTTCCAGGTGAGACTCTGGGAAATCAGACTCATAAGGGGTGAAACTGGATTGTCAGGAAAGAGAAAAGCACTCTGAGACTCAGAGGAACTGTGGAAGGCAGAGGTACTGAGGTGCACGCACAAAGAGGATGGTTAACTAAGTATGCAGTTGGCTTTATCTAGGGGGAGGGGGACAAAAGCTCCTGATTGCATTGAACTCCAGTTCCAGGCAAGACTCTGGCGACCCAGACTCATTTGTGGAGAAACTGGACTGTCTGGCAGCAGGCAAAACTCTAGGGTGGCTTTCTCTCAAAGGTGCTTTCAATGACATTGAGACACAGGGGCCTAATAGGGCAGGGCTGATGGGAAACCAATGCTGTCAGCTTCACCCTGAGACTCCGCCCCATTCAAGCTGAGCATAGAGACTCTTGCAAGTCTTATCCCATAAGGGTGTCTCCAGCACAGAAGTTCTCCCAGCATAAACACAGCTTATCCTCACAGCCAATTGTTCTGGAGGTTAATTCCTCACAGTGATACCAACAACAGTTAAGGCTTACCTACAAAAAGACTGTGCACATAGCCCACAAAGGGGTGCACCAAGAGTGTCCACCTCAGATAATTAATTGGGAAGGCTGATCTACTGGCCCCTATAGGACACCTAGCACACAAAGCCACTTTATCAACACAGGAAAGCAGCCAAAATGAGGAGACAAAGAAACAGATCACAAATGAAGGACATGGCAGAAAGCAAATGACTGAATATAGAGTTCAAAATAACAGTTATAAGGTTTTTCAAGAATTTTCTAGAAAAGGCCAATAAATTTAATGAGACCCTTGAGGATATGAACAAGGACTAACTAGAAATTCAGCATACACTGTTGTGTTTTTTAATCTAGTGTGATAATATTTCCTAAATTGTGGGTCATAAAATCAATTTGTGGACCTACACCTGCATTTTTGGGGGGGGGAGTGAAAGAAAATGGGAAATATCAAGGTTCATCACACATACTAAAGTATTGTTTCATAGCTTTGTATTTTAGGTGTATGTGTGTATATATATGTATTGGAGTGTTTCTGATTTAATGTCACAAAGTAGTAATATGATTAGTATAAGTGAATAATTTAGTTTAAAAATTAAGAAGCAAGTTTAGGACATGGATACTTTTGGAAGATGCTATAAAATTAATTTTGCACATGCCCAGAAAGATGTAATAGAGGACTTAATTGCAGTAGCTTATAAAGATCATTTAAATGTCTATTTTAAAGGTTACACAGGATATTAGTTGATGTTATTGTCAAAAAGTCCTAGGAAGGTAAGTAAAAAGTTATTTTTATGACTCTTTTATAAAGACTCAGAAAGTTTAGTATTTCACCACAAATCATAAGGCTAATAAATAAAAGCCCTGGGTTCTTAATATCATGTGGTTTACTGACCTTCTGCTAGAAGTTGTTGATCAAGTAAATAAGTTAGTAAATAAATAAATTAATTAAAACTCTGTTAATAAGTATTGAGAAAATTAATAAAGATAATAATACCATTCTCTACAGGACAGGGTCCTTCTAATATGTCCTAAGGATATCGTATGATAAGATGAAAACTCTTCCATCCATAAAAATTCTTTGTGATAAATATAATCCTAATTAAATTAATCTTGCATTATTATCCATAAGGGTGAGACATAACATTTTTATTACTGTGGGTTATAATTTGAGTCATAGTATATCAAAATCATAGTATTAGAAGGGGTTATTTTTTATGAGAGATAATGTTAGGACTGTTAATGATGACAATAACATCAGTCATAACATAACAAGGCATTTGATCATTTATGAAGCATTTTGAATTACATTGTCATTCTCATATTCATCTCCTATTGAGGATATGATATATAGATTTGGGGATTCCTTTATGTTATAAGATGTAGACTCTAGAGGGGATAGAAGATGCCAAACTCCTCATTTATTTCTCCCTGACTAGAAATAAAAGGAGGGTTTGGGCAGGATAGCAGATTTTGCTTAGCACCTTTCATATGTGGTGCTAAGGACACAGGCATTGGGCTCTGTGTAGCAAGATCTGGTGTTCTCTAAGAAAGTATTGACATTGAAAGGCTCTTGGTTCCCCCAGGGTAGAAGTCCTTTGAAGATCACAGCCTAGGATTTAGTCATTGCCCTCTTTTCAGAATACCTTAAAAAAAAAAGATACCATGACACATAAGATCCCTTCAAGACAAAATTGTTTCCCTTTAACATTGCACAGCTGTGCATATAAGAATCCTTTTGCCAAAACCGGCTTGGCTCAGTGGATAGAACATTGGCCTGTGGACTGAAAGGTCCCAGGTTTGATTCCGGTCAAGGGCATGTACCTTGGTTGCGGGCACATCCCCTGTGGGGAGTGTGCAGGAGGCAGCTGATAGATGTTTCTCTCTGATGTTTCTAACTCTCTATCTCTCTCCCTTCCTCTCTGTGAAAAATCAA